>JACEGR010001550.1:0-162653 GCA_014170235.1 Listronotus bonariensis | reverse complement strand
TTCGTAAAAAAAAATTAACATAGTCAGTCAATGTATTTTAGCTCGGAGAATTTAAAAATTGTAATAAAAACAGAGACTTGATTTTCATTGAAGCTACAGTTTCCTAGACTGTCGGTCGGCGAAAACTGACGCGATTTAGGTTCTCCCAAATTAAATATACACTTTTAAATAAAAGCGAAAAGTGAATATTAAATTTGGGCGAACATAAACCGCTTTGGTTTACGCCGAAATGTAATACCGTGTACAGCTTAAAAGAAAATAAAAAATTAAATTACTCATTCGAAAACCACAGAATTCCCTCATCTTTTAATATTGTAATTTTGTTCAATAGAAAAAAAGTTTAACAGGGTTGTAAAAATATAATTTGACAACTGGTACATGTTTTAAATATGTATTTAAATTCTTTATTTAAGAATCATACTAAAAATACAATTTTAACCCTGTGTATCTGTAAAAATGTCTTTTTCCTGTAATATATCAGGTAGGTCAACACTTAAAACTCAGACAGTCAACTATTTTACGTGCATTTTTGGCGGATATCACTTTTATCTTATGTTTATCATTCGAGCAAGAATTCTCGCTTAGGTTCGTTTGCTTAGACTCCACAAAAATATTTTTTAAAGCGTGCAAACATCGAATATTTCAGTTACACATTTGGGTACCTGATGTATATGGGTTCCATTTCAGTTTGTGTTTGTAGAGAATTATCATGTTCTTGTTTTGAAAAATAATATGGACGTAAAAAGTATACTTAGGATTAAAAATATATCGCACCTTTCATATTATAGGGGCACAATTAAAAATTTTGTGAAATTGAGTTTTTGTGATGCATAGGCACAAAAACAATTACTTTGCATGATGCCCTTGACAGAAAGAGACAGAGCCACTCATGGGGCGCACAAACATAATTGTGTCTCTATCTTATTTCCGAGTAACGCGACCCGATATTTAATATCAATTTCACAAAATTTTTAATTGTGCCCCTATAATATGAAAGGTGCGATATAATGAAATCTTTCGGATGTAGAATTAGGGCCCCTTAAGGTATAGTAAGATAACTTATTTTAATTCAGGCGTTCAACCAATTATATCCAAAAGAATTGAAAGTAAAAGTTTACTTATCGGATGCAACGTCGATTTTGATGTTGTTCTATATTGAAACGAAGGGCGCCAAGACCCTGGTGGTGCTTATATATATATATATATATATATATATATATATATATATATATATATATATATATATATATATATATATATATATATATATATATATATATATATATATATATATCCGAATCGAAGACGAGGATTTTTTACGAATGCTATTTGTTAAAACAGATTACTTAAAAACAAGTCTTTACTTTTTTTTACAGGAAAAACTAGATGCCCGAGGGATATTTGGTAAGATTATTTCCTGACTTAAATAAACATTTTATTTTAATACATAATTTTTTTAAATTGAAACAATAAGAAAAATATAACTTGCAACTTGTCAAACTTGCATGAAATTTTTTCGATTTTTTCCGGAAAAACTGCTGACAGCTAAGTTGACAGTTGTTAAGTAATTTTTCCACCTAAAATTTATATTTGACATACCAATCCTTAAAAGCGATTTGTCAAAATTAATAGAAAGGAAATAATAGCGAATAATTTGAAAATTATGCATTTTATCAAAAACTGTAGAGAGCAAAATTGCAGTTTTTGAAAAGATTATTAAGATTATTTTATTACAATTTAACCACGACCAACAGAAACCGAGGAATGTCTGATAATGTACTTTAAAAAAGATTTTATAAGTTTTCCTTGAAAAGTGCAGCATTTTCCCGTTATTTGACTTTAAGTCTATCAAATTTTTCATTTAACGAAAAAATCTAACCAATAACGTCGTATTTTGGTTGGTATTGGGCGTGGAAAAATTATCTTATAAAAATTTTGTTTGTTTTTCTTAAAGCTATAATTTTGCCACCTAGAGAGTTTTGGTAATAGTTCGATATAGCGGTTTTCGCTATTATAAAAGATTTTTGAAAAATTCTTTTTAGGGCGTTTCTATAGGTCCATTATGACACAAATCTGTGTGCGCGTTTTCCAAAATCCATTTCTTTAATTTATTATTAATAAAAACATATTACGGGACGGTGGAGTGAACAGGGTGCTGGGTGGGGACGAAACAGTAGGAATCCTACATTAAACGCCCAAAAACAGTATTTCACAGTACACACCGCACTTTCTGTTTACAAAAATGTCCAAAAAATTGCTTAAAAAAATAATAAAAATAAATAATAGTACAACAATCCCTCCATGGCTGTCACTGCATAAAAAAGAGGAGTTTGCAATATAAAGTGAGAAAGTGTCAATAGCTTAAAACAAAGGAAGATACAGGACAAAATTATATGAAAATTAAGTTATTCCTTCTTCCTATTATAATTTGTAGAGAAAAAGGAATATACCTAAACATAAAGAAGGAGGCATTTCTACAAAAAATACCATTGTTTCTCATGGAAATGGTGGATAATCCCTGAAATGAGCTTGGTGCTAATTCTTTATAAGAAGTTTAGCAACGCTGCTTCTATCAAGACTTATCATTTTCATAATGACGAACTTCATGTTATCAGCTGACCAAAATAAATGCGCCTATTTTCCTTTTTTAATTAATGGCGGACCAGATATCTCATATGTGTGGGATAGTTTTTCGAAAAATTTAATACTTTTCAAAATTAATTTACATTTTTCATGGGCCCCGAGTGCAGTGTTTTAATGTTTTCTCGTGTTTGACGTTGGATTTATACTGTCCCCACCCAGCACCCCTGTGCACTCCACCGTCTCGTAAATATGTTTTTATTAATAATAAATTATAGAAATGGATTTTGGAAAACGCGCACACAGATTTGTGTCATAATCGACCTATAGAAACGCCTTGAAAAATAATTTTTCGAAAATCTCTTATAATAGCGAAAACCGCTATATCGAACAATTACCATGGTTTTTTGATAAAATGCAGAATTTTTGAGTTATTCGCGAAAAACCCATAAAAATGTCGATTTTTTTAGTCGAAAAAATTATTACTTTTAATCGCAAATAACTTAAAAAATATCAGTTAAACGAAAAAATGTAAAGCACATTTTTGCTTAGAAGTTTGATTCCTGTGGTTAAAATGTAATTCCACCCCCGAGATATAGAGGTAACCACCCCAAGGATTTTAGCGCCCTTTGGTTCAATATAAATTTTGATCCTTTGGCTATTCTTTACCTTCTGTTAGAATTTAAAGTCATTCCATCCAGTATTAAAGAATTGACAGGTTAAATGCTTAGTTTTCTGTACTATTTACATATAACAAAAAAACAATGAGTATTGACCTTAAAAAGCCCTCCTTAAAAATTTTATTATCTATTTCCCCTTTTTTTTAATTTTATGAATTAAAAAAATATGCGACATTAATTCATAATCTTAAATAAAATAAGAAATGCCCTCACCAAGGATAAGAGTAAATTGTGTCTACATAATTTATGTTACTACGACCATTTTTTATTTAAATAAGTTTTTAAAATTAATCAATAAAACCAAAACGTTGTCTACAACATTTTACCAGATTTTTGTGAAATAGAATAATAAAGCAACTTAAAAGTATTTTTAAACAACAGCAACAAGGCTACATACCCCTGAAATGTTTTACTGCAAGTTTTTTAATTAATATAATTATGAGTACATAATTTATTAGATGGTATTTATTTGGGTACACGCCAAAATAAAATTAAAAGTACTAAAAAAACCAAAAAAATATTAAACAATTAAAAAGATAATTAAAAATCGACGTTTCGGTGGCAAATCTGCCACCGTTGTCAACATAAATGTAATAAAAATAAAAACTTACTATTATTTAGGTTTTAAAATTCACTATTTTTCTGTTTTTTTTGGGATATTCTGAAAATCTGAAAACTTTGACATTGAATGTCAAAAAAAAAAAAAAAAAACATAATTTATGTTACTACGACTATTTTTTATTAAGTAGTTTTGAAAATTAACTTAAAAAGAATTTGTTACTACCTGTAAGATACCCGCCAATTTTACCTGATCTTTGTGAAATTTGTTGTTTGTTTAAATTATTTTTAATTAACTAAAAAAATATTTAAAAAATTTAAAATGAATATCAGTCCTTAAAAAAAATACTACAGATTTTTTATTTAATAAAATTGTACCTACATAATTTATGTTTCTCCAAATTTTTTTATTTAAAAGAGTTTTTAAAATTAACTTTCAAACGAAAACTTCCTTATT
This sequence comes from Listronotus bonariensis, assembly GCA_014170235.1. Lineage (NCBI taxonomy): Eukaryota > Metazoa > Arthropoda > Insecta > Coleoptera > Curculionidae > Listronotus > Listronotus bonariensis. The sequence continues at coordinate 158,378 of JACEGR010001550.1, read as the reverse complement.
AAAATAATAAAATATATATACAAAAAGACCCTTTAAAATTTAGGTACAGATTTTAAATGTAGTAAAATAATTTCTATATAATTTATTGTTACAATTTTTTTTTATTTAAAAGAGTTTTAAATATTAACTTTAAAACAAAAACTGTATTATTGCCTGTAAGACCCTAGCTGACATTACTAGATTTTTGTAAAATATAATGTTATTTAAATTACTAATAAAATAAAAATTTTAAAAAATGCAAAACGATTATTACCCCTTAAAATTTTCACAAAATTTTTTCATTTAAAAAGGTCAAAATTTTACCTTTACGTTGTAAACTTTGAAATTTATTTATTTTTTTAAGGTGTAAAAGAAAATTTTAACATGAACATGTCCTTTTAGGGACAATTTTTCAAAATGTATATTTTCTAAAAACCTAAGAAAATTTTAGATAATTAGTAGTTTGTAAAATTTAATTTGATTTTTTTAATCCGTGACTTTTTGAAAATCAGGAAACACTTATTTATTCATTGACACTATAAACATACACTCATTGATACCATATGCATAATTCACGCTTTCACACACTAAAAAACACTAAAAATAAATTTTAATTTTAATCTATTTTCACTTAAATCACATTTAAAATAATGAAATCACTTAAAACAGATAACCGAATCTTGATTTCATTTTTTTCTATGCAGTGATCCAAATTGTGCCTATTCGCAAAATTAATAAAATTCCGAAGCGATCGCAGGACAAAATATTCGCAGGAGCAAGGACCTCCGCTCATCTCAATGCAAAGTTGCCAGGACGACTAACATCCTGCTATTCGCGAATTGCTAACGCGAGGCCAAGCTGCGTCCGCGAATTTCACTTCGTGAGACCTCGGTTTTTGCACACGACTTTTAGTCGTACCAAAGACATGAATGTACCGCACCTACCCCTCGCAAATGTAATATACGATGTTGCGTATGGTCAGGAACGACAGCCGATGATGTATCCTGCCCCACGGCCAATGTCCTTAGGGTAGGTCGCTAAACTAGCGGTATTTCGCGTGCGATTTTCGCGGAAGGAACTCGGAGTTGTTTCTGAATACTATCGTGCGATATTATTCTGCTGTCTGCGAGCTTTGAGCTTTTTGTGCGGTCGTTGGCTTTTATTAAAATAAAATGAATGTTAAGGATGCAATAAAAATTGTCTGGTAGGTATAGATCTGTTGAATATAATAAATAATGAATATATCATGAAATTTTATGTTGTAATCTTAAATAAAAATTAAACAAAAGTTGTATAAAATAAAACCTTAAATACTTTGAGTAATTTAGGTGAAAAAGAAAATGTAGTGGTGCTCTTAAGGCAATTTAAAAATTTTAAACTACACTGCGTTTAACTTTTTGCAGTTTTTTCTTAGATATACACATTTTAACAATGTAACCTAAAAACTTCTCGTCGATGTCTGCAAAATTTTTGAGTTTTTGTGCATAAAGAGCGTACCTACCTAGGATTTTCAAATTATTTCATCTAAAAACTAACACATGGGACCCACACCAAATATACAGGGTGTTGCAGAATGTTGTTAAAAAAATCGAGGGCAGATTCTACATCACAAAATATTTAAAACAATTCATAGAAACATGGATCCGCAAACTTTTTATTCTAAAGATACAAGGTGTTAAGGTTTAGAAAAACTAAAAAAATTATAAACACTTAATGCGGTAAAAATTGTTAGACTGCATAGTAAACCTTATTTAAATAAGTATTTATTTTTGTTGTTACATAATTGCTAATAAACAATTATGAAACCTAATTTTTATGGTCTAAAAAAATGCAATTAAGTGAATTTTTAAATTTAAAGTTTCATAAACTAAACAAGATACGAAAAAACAAATAAAAACATAAAAGCTGTATTTTAATTTGCTTAATCTAAAGAAACCACAAAAATATTACATGAGTTTACACAGTCAGTGGTTTACCGTGTTTTGTTAGAAATATTCATTCAATTGCCCTTTGAGGCGCCACTGGACTTATTAAATGAAATTAAGTTGGTGATAAATTACCCCCTTTATGCTATTTAAAACATTACCAAATTAAAACAAATTTGGGTTAAACGTATTTACGATTTTTAAAAAGAAAAACATTCTACTTTACAATATTGCTTCACCGCAACAAACTAATATTTTTAAATTTTAATTCGGTTTCCAACACTAAATAGCCATTTCATTGACCAAGACCAACATTAAACTAAAATTTTTCTTCCAAAAATATACAGTGGGTCAACGGATAAACTGAACAACTATACCTGTAATTTTTTTATTCTTAATATTTTGAAAAAGAGTTTTTTTATAAAAATGTTTGCTTTATCTAAAATAGCAAAAGCATTTGTAAAAATCGCCATATGATATATAGGGTGATTCAAAATTGCAAAATGGTCAAGTGCCAATATCTCAAAAACATTTATTTTTTCTTCTTTTCCACCACTAACTTTGGAAGATGAAATTTTTTCTACCGCTAAAGGAAAGGCAGAACTATTTGCTAAACAGTATGCTGCCAATTCAACCCTTGACCCTCCCGTAAATCATCCAATTCCAGCTATTACCTCAGTTCCTCATAAAATGCCTGATATTATTTTTAAGGTGAAACATATTAAGCGTATCCATTTCTCTTAACACCAAGAAATCGTCTGGGCTCGACCGCATTCCACCAGTCGTTTTAAAAATGTGCTCCAGAACTTGCACCAATCCTAACTCGGATCTTTCGAATTTCTTACGACACCGGTATCTTTTCAGAGAGCTGGAAAACTGCACGTGTTCAACCTATTCCCAAGAAAGGATCTAAATCTCTTCCATCTAATTATAGACCAATTTCAACTCTCTCAGTTCTTTGTAAAGTAATGGAAAAATTCAATAATTCACAAATTCTTAAGTATTTAGAAAAACCCAAAATTTTGTATGACAGGCAGTATGGATTTCGCCACAAAAGATCTACAGCAGATCTTCTTTCCTTCGTATCACACTGCTGAAATAAGTCTCTTGAGTTTCTAGGTGATTCTCAGATCGTTGCTCTTGATACATCCAAAGCTTTTGTACAGGTCTGGCATCCCGCACTTCTTAATAAACTTGCCTCCTATGGTCTTTCAACTAAACTCTGTACTTGGCTCTCTAGTTATCTATCTGATCGACGTATATCAGTTATCTCGTCCATTTTAATGCATCCAAAACACAATCATGTTCCTTGTCGCGAAAAGAGACACCAAATACTCATACTCTACCTATGAGCGGCCAAGTTTTACAGAGCAAGGACACCTTCAATCTTGTGGACGTCACATTTGAAAGTAACCTCAACTGGCATAAACACATTGTATCTATAGCCACGGCAGCTTCAAAAAGCTTGGATTTCTCTTTCGAGTCAAAAATTATTGTTTCCCTTTTAATTTATACACTTTGTATGTGTCCCAAATTCGACCTCCCTTGGAATATTGCTCTCATATCTGGGGCATGGTGTCCCCCACAAGTCTAAGCATTCTTGATTCCATTCAAAGATGAGCTATTCGTCTCATAATTCACTTACAGAAAGGCTTCCTTCTCTTGCCCATAGTCGGGCTTTGGGGGATTTATCGCTTTTTTATAGGTACTTCCATGGCCTCTGCTCTGAAGAATTGTCCAGTATAGTTCCTCCACTCACGGTTCCCACCAGAGAAACTCGTGGTGCCGCGCGTATGCATCCCTTTACGGTCCAGCTGGTCAAGCCTCAAACTTCCCACTTTCTTCGTTCTTTATCCCTAGAGTTTGGAACCTGCTGCCCGCGGAGGTCTTTCTTTCCCCCAAATCTTCAAGAATTTAAGTCCCGTGTCAACAAACTCCCTCTTACCTCGCTTAAGACACCCACGGTACGTTAGTATTTAGGCTTTTAGCCTTCGTGGTTTGTCCAAAGATAAAAAAAGGAAAACTTTTTTTTTGGATGCTTTTTGGATGTTTCCCCAGTAACTTAAGCCACAGGAGGGGTTCAAATTTTCGTAAAATGGGATGCAAAAATGTAGCCTTAGTGGGTGAAGGACACATATTTATAGAAAATAAAGTCCCCCTCCATGAATTTCGTAAGATATAAATTTCTTTCTGAAGGTCATAAGTGCATAGAGCAAAAAAAAATTGAAAGGCAAAAGAAAAAAATTTTGTGCTTTACTAGTCATATTGCGCCTTTTTCGATGTATCATTGGGACCAAACCACTAAATAAAAAGAGAAGACCTTTACGCCCGTCCCCTTGTATAATTTGTTTTAAACCACCTAAATTTTACTTTCTTTTTATCTTCAATTTGCATCCCTCCTGATCTAACGCTGAAGCGGTCTTCTTTAAATAAGTAAAATGTAAGTAAAAATGTAATTAGGAAAGTAAATCAAAGAATACGTAAATGAATTACCTTTCACCATCTTAGACATTAAAGGTTGTGCTCAGTCCTTGTTAAAAACCCTGTATCTTAACTGAATACGACTGCATCTGATTATAATGACTTTAAAAACATAGGGGATTACTTTCAGAGTACTACTGATCGTTTTAATACAATCGTGATCAAAAAATTATAAAACAACATACAGGGTGTTTCTAAAAGGCGCGGAAAAAGCTACCACAAATTTCTGAGACTAAAATATGACGATCTAAACCAACTTACCTTTGAAGATGCATGGTGTTAAAAATGTATTTTGATTTTTTATAGTTTTTAACACGCTTTTATTAACTTGGGTTGTAACTATCTATCAATCTATTCATCTGGCTGCCTATGTAACGGAATCTTTGAGCCTAATTTTAACCAACTTCCAGCTATTCGATTTCTTTGAAACTTTGCACACGTATTAAGGACCCATGACAATGCAATAATCTGCAAACAGTATCCCGTTATCTTTTTTGGATCGCCAGGAAAAAAATTCCATTATATTATAAAAACAACACCTAGGATGCCATCTGTTGGATAAATTTCAAACTTTGCTATTAAATGAAGAAGAAATTTTTTAGTTTTTACACAATTTGGTTAGTTGCACCATTGGTGTTCAATTTTTATGAACAATAAAAATTAATAAGTTATTTTACACAATTGGGTTAGTTGCACCATTGGTGTTCAATTTTTATGAACAATAACAGTAAATAAATGCCGTTAACACGCTTTTATTAACTTGGGTTGTAACTATCTGGCTATGTAACGGAATCTTTGAGCCTAATTTTAACCAACTTCCAGCTATTCGATTTCTTTAAAACTTTGCACACGTATTAAGGAAACATGACAATGCAATAATCTGCAAACAGTATCCCGTTATCTTTTTTGGATCGCCAGGAAAAAAAATTCCATTATATTATAAAAACAACACCTAGGTTGCCATCTGTTGGCAACATTTCAAACTTTGCTATTAAATGAAGAAGAAATTTTTAGTGGGTTGCAATATATTGGCAACGGTCCAAACATTGCCTGGATTGCCATCTGTTGGCAAAATTTCAAACTTTGCTACTTAATGAAGAAGAAATTTTTAGTGAGTTGCAATCTGTTGGAAAAATTTTAAAATTTGCCACTCTTTGTTCATTAAAAATTTTTTCGCCATTTTGTCAAGAGTAGCAGAAACTAAAAATGAAAAATAATTAATAGTTTAAAAACTAAAAAACACGCTTTTATATGCAACCGAACTAAAATTAGAAAATAATTTTTCAAAAAATATTGTCATTTCATAGTAAAAAGCGTGGGGTGATAAATATATTAAATGTTATAATTATTATATTTGCAAATATCTATGATGGAAAAGTTATGAAAAATAGTAAAATGCACCCCACGCTTTTTACTATGAAATGACAATATTTTTTTTAATGAAAAATTATTTTCTAATTTTTAGTTCGGTTGCATATAAAAGCGTGTTTTTTTAGTTTTTTAAACTATTAATTATTTATTAGTAATTTTGTTAATAATGGGTATATTGTCATAATATTTGGCAATAGAAGGTTATGGGAGGTAAGAAATAATAATCTGCTATTAATTGTATTGTAAACGTCTAGACGACGCCACCTGTGGTATCTCGCACAAATTAAAAACAAAATTATTTTTCAAACCACTCTGTATGTAACTTTCAGATAAAAATTCTTCTTTGTCAACATATTTTCCATAAAACAGGTATACTTGTTAAAAGTTGATTTAAGCAGCCGTTTTTGAGATATGTGGTTTTAAAAAATCCCTACCTGTATGGCCAGGTCAAAGCTACACGGAGTGTTTTAGAATTAAATGCTAATTCTTTAGAGTGTGAATCTTTAGGTGAGTTTAAGAAGAAAAGTTATAAATAAGCCTATGTCCTAAAAAGGTTATTTTGTGAGATACCGGGTTGTAAAATTAAAAAAAAGCTTTTTTAACACTCTGTATCTCGTAAGTTTAGCCATCAAGGACATAGGCTAATTAAAACTTCTCTTCCTAAAATCACACTAAGGATTCACATTCAATATTAGCATCTACATAATTCTGAAACACCCTGTATAGCTTTGAACTGGCCATCAGGCAGTGTTTTTTTAATCCAGATATCTCAAAAACGGCTGCTTAAATCAACTTCTTTCAAGTAAATTTTTTCATGTACTATATCTTAAAGAATATGAACTTTTATCTAAAAGTTACATATAGGGTGGCTCAAAAAGTTACTTTATTTTTAAAACATTTAAAACCACAAAAAAAATTAAACCCTGTATGTCCGAAATCATCCACTTTTGGACTAAGGTAAGTTAGGTTTGATCGTTATATTTTAGTTTTAGAAATTTTGTGGTAGCTTTTCTCGCACTTTTAGAGACACCCTGTATAATAAATTAACTTTCATTTATTAATTATTAATAATATGTATTTCCTTGAAAATAATGATGTTAGGTTTTTCAACCTGCATGTTGGACGTCACACTACAACCTGTTAAACAATGATAAAACAATAATTACTAATATTAACAGGCTGTCTTTAGGTATGTACATAAAATGGAATTAATTTATACAGAGTTAATGAAATACAAAATAACACAAAAGGTCTGCCTTGCTAATATTGTAACTAAGTGTTCTAATTAAAAATTGACAACAAAAGGAGTCAAAGTCCATGACCCTTGGCTTGACACAAAATCCGCTATGTTATAGTCAGTGTCGTAGTCAATAGTTGGTTATCATAAGGCAGTATAGTACTTTTGTAGTTGGTTCATTTTTCTTTGCTCAAAGTTTCTAGTAACTTATTTTTGTAACTTTGTTGTAAAAACTTTATGTAACGTACGTTTTCAATTTAATTGTATCAACTCTCTAGGGGTGCTGACGGTGACAGCTACCCCTAAAATCTAAAATGGAAAGAGAGGTTGTGGAAGTAATGACGTGTTTTGAAGGCCATTTGAAAAATACTACAATACTGGACTTTTTGTATAGTATTTTTTTTTAATCTGAAGAAAATAATTAACTACTAAAGACATCAAAAGATTTATTAAAATATACATAATAATTATTTAAAAAATTACTTTCGTTTATAAGTTTATATAGTGTTTATTATTTTATAGCCCGTAATACACATTATTCTCAATTAGTTTTGGTAGTACTAAAAAGTCAAGTAAATGCCCATATAACATTTTTTGCCGGCGTTGTACATTTAATTTACTGGCATTGCCAACACTCTTTAATGGCAAGGCATTGCCAAAAAGGTATCAAAAAGACGCGAAAGTGGGCAATTGGTCGTTATTAGGCCACGTGTTGCAGATAATGTGATGGCATCCGTCATTAATAAGTTATTGGCAAAAAATGCGTTTAAGATGATGGCATCCATCATTAATAAGTTATTGGCAAAAAGATAGAAAAAGACACGAAAGTGGGCAAATGCAGATACTCCCAAGCAGCAAGCTGACGTCTTATTGACGAAAATTGTCGCATATACTTTTTGTTAAAAGCTAAAATCATGCGATATTTTATTTGAAAATTAAAATAGAAAAAACTCCTTACTGCATGCAATTTCCTTGCAATGTAAAGTACCATCTCTCGGAATACTGTCCAACTTGGAGATGCAGATTTTTACACTAGTCGAAGATATTTCTTTCAAAGCTAAGTGAGATCACCTACCGCACACCGCTCTCGAATTATTTTTGTCTAATGGGTACGGTTTAGACGATAAAAAGCGAAGATATTGCAGAAACATAGTAGTTTATTGTCCATTACGCCATCTATCGGTATGTCAAAAAACTATTAAATATATATAATTTTTTTATTAACACGTCTTTAAAACTTTTAATAAGGTTTTAAACAAAATGTTTACAGCTCCTAACAGTCTACTTGAATATCTTGCCTTCTCGACTAGCCATCACCAATTAATCACACAACACACACTTATTAGGTAATGAATACATTTAATTATGTCTATTAAAAAACTCTTTTCTTTAAAAAAGAAACTAAAAAGCTAGAAAACCACGTAGAAAACAAATGCACAAACCGGTCACCTTCGGTCGAAATTAACGTAGCTAATTTTACCATCATTTTATTTTTATTCGCTCGAAAATACATAATAAACATTTTGTTTGACCTAATTTTTATTTGCATGATTTTTAACAATAAAATGTTATGAAAAGGCCATTTCCTTTAAATTATGCAAAAAAACATAAAATAATGTTGTTTAGCTGCCATTATAAATAAAACAGATCAAAAAATTGCTTTAATGTTAGTTAAATACCAATGTTAATAATAAGGTTTAAAAAGTATGAATATGCGTTGAAGGTTTGCCTTCAAAAATCCAATATTTATTTGCCTGCAACAAAAACGCGTGCTTAATTTAATCGGGATTGGTATGCCGCCATTTTTATATGCTTGCCGGCAATTCGCCTGCATGTAAAATTTATTGGCAATTAAGTGTTTATTTAGGGTTGACTTTTTAATGCGTATAAGATGTTGGCATAATATTGCCACCAATTGCCAATGCTTTACCATCAATGCCAATATGAAAAATGTACATTGCCGGCAAATAGTGTTTGCTGGGTGGTATTTAAAAAAAACAAGTAAATGGCCTTGAAAACGAGATATTACTCAACTCCTCTCATTTAGGGTTTTAGGGGTTGCTGTCACGTCAACACCCCTAAAGAGTTGATATAATTTGATTAAAAACAAGCGTCTCCCTAGAAAACAAAAAGGAGCTGACATGTTAGAGGTAGTACCGTTTCATAGTGCAGGGCCAGCAATAAAATGGACTTCAAGATAATAACCCTTTTAAAACTTTTTAGGAGAGTTCCTTTTGACGAGTCTACCACAAATTATATATTATTATATATTGCTATATATGGAAGCGGCGCTTTAACCCAGTCTGTCAATTTTGACATTAATCGGGTGCCGAAATGTTTTACAGGCAAATTTAGACATTTTGCCAAAAATGGTGAGGGTTTACAGTTACGAAACCATAAGGCTCAAAACTGACATATTTCGGGTATCGGACCAGGAGGGTTTCGTGACTGTAACTCTTAAAATTTTTGGTACAATGCTTAAAAATTGCATGTAAAACAGTGTGATAAACTTTTTCGACAAAAAAGTAAGGTATTCGACCAGTCCGACACCCGAAACATGTCAAAATTGACAGGTTGGGTTAAAACGCCGCTTCCATATAAGGCGATATGAAAATTCGTGTTTGACTTATCAAAAGGAACCCTCCTAAATAGGTTATAAAAAGAATTATTATCATGATCCATTTCACTGCTGGCCCAGGCACTAACACTGTACACTGTGTCCCAGGATAGGTGTTGCAAGAGGACAAACGGATTAAAAATTTTGGAATTTTTAAACGTCTTTTTGGGAAAACTGGTATACAAAAATAAATAAATATATACAAAATTTTACTTTGATTGATAATATACAGGGCGAGTTATAACTAAAAATATAAAAAAATCACCAAGAGTAAAATACATTATTTTTTTAATGACAAAATTGTATAAATAAATGTTGTAGAAAATTCATTTTAGAAATTTACCACTAAGGATTAGAGTTAGAAAAAACTTTTTGTCAATTTTTACATTACGCATTAACACTTTTCAAAATACTTGCCTTAAGGCAGTGAATTTTAAAAATATATAAAATTAATAAATTAACTTTTCAATTTTGCTTCCTTCTGCCTATAATTTAAGTTGTAATGCGTAATTTTTTTTTACTTTCATGCCATAACTTTAAATTTTGACATAAAATTCAATTCTCTACAACATTTACTTATAAAATTTTGTTCTATTTTTAAAAATAAAAGTAGGTAACACCTGAGATTTTTTCATATTTTTTAGTTATTACTCGCCCTGATAAAACCAATCGGAGTAAAATTTTGTGTTTCTTAGTTTTCGACCGTGCGAACAGTTTTCCCAAAGTTTTGTTTTAAAAGTCAAAATTTTTGGTCCATTTGTTCCTCTTGTAACATCTATCCTGGGACACACTGTATATGCTTTGTACTTCTGTCACCAAGGTTATTTTATATGAAGTACGCCACAATTTTCCCAGTACAACTTGTAAAAAAAAATGACATATTGTTCTTCACCCTCAATTGAATCTCATAAACATTTTCTGTCATTTAGAAACAAAAGAAAAACCGTTTGGTAGATTTAAAACCTTTAAATTTGTTGGACAAAAAGAATTATACGCGTGCTTTTAATATGGTACTTGATAAGTACCTACGTCCCTGATTAGACATCGTGTAAATAACTTTGCAGTATATGTGAGTGTGTGTAAACAAACAATCATAAAGATAAAGAGTTCAATAAATCTTAGGTTTTAAGTAAATTTGTAAAGTTGACTGCTAAACTCTTGTACTGATAAACAACAGAAAATTAGTTATTTTTACTGCTTTTAATGTACTTTTTCGTTTTGCTATTTGGAAAGTTATTAGTTGTTTTAATACCAAAATAAGTATTGTTTCTTATTTTGGCCACTTTTACTTTTGTGCTGTTTTTGTACAAGTATGTGTTAAAATTTATATAACATATTTAACGCCCCTTTAAGGACTGCACCCTCTTATAACATCTTTAGAACCTAACTTTTACCACTTTTCTTATCGTTTATAATTACTGGTCATCTAAAAAACATAGAAAAGTAATAAGTTCACTACTTATTACCTAAATAAACAATTGCCCAAAATTACAATTAATAAAATGACACAAATGAGGAGTATGGATTTAAAAGGCACATATCGATTCACAATGGTAGAGGAAAGTAGGGCAGATTAATTTGGAAAAATTCAAAAACACTTTTCATGCCCTCAAAAATGTAAAAAGCCTTTTTTCTCCTTGTTTAAATAAAACAGATTTTCCTACTTATTTCTGTTTTCTCTTTTATCCAAGAATAGGGGTAGTATAGGTAAAACTGTTACCTTATTTATGAAGGTTTGTGTTATGATTAAGTGTAATATAAAGCGTATTATAACAGACTCATATTACTGCAATTTTATTAATTACAAAACTTTTGCACCGCATCCCCTACATTTCACCAGCGAATCGCAGAGCTGCGGTCTCGTTGGGGTTATGTGTGGCCACACAGAAAAATTTTTTTTGCTTTTAAAAATGTTTGCACCTCGCTGGGTTTTCTATGAAATAATCCTGTTATTATTTTTTTTTTTTTCGAAAAAGGACTTTTTTGCTCTGCGAAGTTTTTTTCCCTGCAATGAAACGAGATAAGGGAAAAATGTTTTAAATGAAAAAGTTGGTTTTTGTAAGTAAAACCCATTTTTTTTCACCCCCAGGAAAGTCATCCTGCCGGCGCCCATGTGTTATTTTATATAATTATTAACTTTAATGATTTATTATTTATTTTAAGATTTCTTACTTTACTTGTTTTATTATTTCTATACAAAAATCAGTAAAACTTAAATTGTTGTTTAAACTTCTAAATTTTGTTTATTAAAATGCAAAGCATTACGTCCAAACAAAACCCCAGGCATATTAATAAAATATTCATTAATTCGTTTGTTTCAAGGATTTGCACTTTGGTAATGGTAAATAGATTTTCTGAATGCTCATAGGAATTTTAAATTACCAGATTTCACAGAACTTCCTAATAGACGTTAAATATATACAGGGTGTCCGGGAAAATGTGGGAAATCTCTCGCTCACGTATGGAACAGATGAAAATAACACGACAAGTTCCTATAAAATTTTTCCGTTTAAGCCCCCTAGCGGAGATATGATCCCTAAAGGGGGCAGCTAGAAATCGATTTTCGTGAATAACTTTTAAAGCGCTCTCTATAATTTGATAATATTTTAATTACGATGCATACTAGTAAAGACCTCTTAAAATAGTGCCCTTGAAACTTATGTCGCTTCTTTAGTTTGCCAGGGACGGACTGGTTTTCGCACATTATTGATAATATTTTTTACGCCCTGTATGGTGAAGACACAAAAATATGTTTTGGGTAGTTTAAACCTTTGCTAAAAAAAGGTACTCTTGTTTGACATCGATAAAATGAGCCGTTTTCGAGTAAAAATTATTTTAACAATAAGAATTTATTTTTGTTTAATAATAAATTATTTTATTTTCGATGTAATTTGTAATTTTTGATTCAGTATTGAAGTCCTCTCGTAAAAATAGAACTCATTATTGTTAAAATAATTTTTTACTCGAAAACGGCTCATTTTATCGATGTCAAACAAGAGTACCTTTTTTTAGCAAGAGGTTTAAACTACCCAAAAACATATTTGTGATCTTCACCATACAGGCGTAAAAATATTATCAATAATGTGCGAAAACTCAGTCCGTCCCTGGCGAAACCAAAGAAGCGACATAAGCTTTCTGGCGGCACTATTTTAAGAGGTCTTTACTGGTATGCATCGTATTAAAATATTATCAAATTATACAGAGCGCTTTAAAAGTTATTCACGAAAATCGATTTCAGCTGCCCCCTTTAAGGGATCATATTCCGCGGGGGTGAAAACGGAAAAATTTTATAGGAACTTGTCGTTTTATTTTCATCTGTTTCATACGTGTGCGAGAGATTTCCCACATTTTCCCGGACACCCTGTATATTTTATTAAATTAAACCGACTTCAAAAAATAAATTAAACTCACTAAAAAGATAATACATTTTAATTGAAAAAATAAATAAATAATGAAGTCGGGTAATAACATATTAGTATTAAAGAATAATAAAAAGCTTTTGCTTATTTGGTTATTAACATTTAGTAGTTTAGCCCATATTCTATGACTCGACTTAATTTTTTATTTTTTATTGCAAAATTTATTATTTTTAAATTTTTAGTAAGTTTTATTAATTTTTGGAAGTTGGTTTAATTTGATTAAATAAGTGTTTCATTTTTTGCTTATCTATATAGTAAGTTCTGGCCTTTTAAATCTCTTTTTATTTCCTAATTAAAAGGATTAAAAAAAGATTTAACTAACAAGATTTAACCCCTCCCCGTGGCGTAGTGAACAGAACGTTGATCTTCGAAGCCATAAGTCGCCGGTTCGATTCCCAACAGGGTAGACATATTTAGGTAGTAGTTAGTTAAAAATAACGACCGTTATGGCACTACCGGGTTGTTTAAAGGTGCTGTGAAATGCAAAACTGCATGTTTCAGTGCTTGGACAACGTTGACGGAACGGGAAAGGATGGGTTAAAATATTTAATAACCCGACACCCACGGTACTCTGGTATTTAGGCATAGGTCAATCAATCAAATTACACGCCCCTCTGCTTTTTACTGTAGTCTCTCTTTCAGTTCGGTGAAAGGAGTAAATTTTGTTAAAAGATGTAACAGCAATTTGTAAACTGCCCTCGTATTATTATAGTATTTGTTTTACGTTACACCAATAGGGGGCGCTAATACAGTTTTGTTGCACGAACACCGATGGCAGAGAGAAAACAATAGGTTTACCTCAAACTCGACATTGATAATTAAAATAAAGGTATTTCTGCACTAGTCAGCCAGAAGCTTGATAAAACTAAACTATCTTACCTACCTATACAGGGCGTTTATTTAAACACTTGCCACTTAGTTATATGGGAAAAGAGACAAATTTGAGAAAATCGCCGAAACACGTCAAGATATTTATCGAGGGGGAACGCTTTTTACAAAAAATTGGACGGCGCTCCTTCAACCACTTAACTTAATTTTAAAGCTCCTGACGAGTACTTTATAATCCTAGAAAATAAAGTCAATATCTTTACCAACTACAAATGGGGATACTTTTAAAAAATTACCCAAATACCTGCTTGGGATGGCCACATTTCCGTAAGTAATAAAATAAGATGTACTTTATTTTCTTAAAGCTCTTCTTAAAGATCCTTTTTAATGGTAATATAATTTACAGGGTCCTCCATTAAGAAAATATACATTTTTTTTTCTACCCTGTATATTATCACTATATCACCATTAAAAAGATTTTTAAAAGCGCTTTAAGAAAATATCACGTCAAGTAACTCTAACTCTATTAGTTTTGGAAATACGGCCATCCCAATCAAATGCTTGGGTAATGTTTAAAGTACCGCCATTTTGTAGTAGGTGAAGATATTGACTTTATATTTTAGGGTTATAAAGTACTTGTCAGAAGCTTTAAAATGATGTATCGCTCGATTCCCTTCTCTTTTAATTTTGGGGTGATAGCCCTGGGAGTTAGTGGGTTGAAGGGGCGCCGTCCAATTTTTTGTAAAAACGTTCCTCCGCAATAAATATCTTGACGTGTTTTGTCGATTTCCTGAAATCTGTCTCTTTTTGCAGATAACTTGAGTGGCAAGTTTTTAAAGGACATGCATTTTCTTTAACTCTTATATCGATAATAACAAAGCACAAATTTGCAGATTTAAAAAAATCGCTACCATGTAACTACCTTGTAAATTGTTATCAAACTTCAAGCTTTTTACATTTAAAAATACTTCCATTTTAGGAAAATGCAGTGGCGTAAAAAAGAATTCTACCTCATAGACGACATTGGTAATTTTTTTTTCATGTATGCCAAAAATGAGAGTCCTCCAAATTATTTAAAAATAAGTGAATTTGTATAAAATTATTATAAGAAAACAATACTGTTTTTTTTTTAGTTTTTAACACCCTGTAGCTTAAAAACTAAAATATGTTTATATGTTTTTTTAATTATTTGTCATTATAAAATCACCCCGTAAAATTAGTCGGTTGAGTTACTGGACATCCTGTATGTCTAACGACATCTAAAATCATTTGATCATTTTGGTTCTAACTGAAAAAAGAAGCTAAAAATTTTGGACTTTAGCACCGCTGGCCGAGATATTTTATGCAAAGAGAACTTATAAAAGCGGTTTAAACCCAAAGTCGGTCTATATAGGATCGCGACATTCGACCATATTGCTTTGACGTGTTATGACGTCACATCTCCCATTTTTCGGCCACGTTGTTCAGTGCCGGAGATATACAGTTTATTGTATTAGTAGAACAACCGTTTACACAACAGTTTTTAATTATTATTATTAAATAAAAAACATTTTGAATTACATCTTTCAACAAATGTCACTTCCAAAACAATGCAAAATGAAATGCGCAAATTCTAGATGCCACTGGATTGATCATCAGCTTTGATTTTACCCAGTCTTGCCAACTTTTCTCCGTGGAGTGCCCTTCCTTGCGTCTCCGACCTCGAACCGCCTAAAAGTTGAGGATGTGTTGTAACCTTATAAATATAAACTAACCTTGGTTGAAACCCAAAAAAAAGAAGATCTTTGTGAGCCTCGAGATAGTGATATCCGATTTGTATAATTTTTGTTCTACCAATGAATTATTCTAATAAATTAGAATCTAGAATAAGAGACGAGAAGGTTTCGTCTCGGCGACATTATTCATGCGTCAATTTTTCAAAAAGTGTATGCTATAAACGGACTATTGCAGAAACTGAAGTACTTATCACATCCGAAACATCCTTCGAATTGTTTACTTTTGATTAGCTCGATCCTTGATGCATCGCGACAAACAAGCATATCTTGGAGATTTTTAAAAATCACAAGGATTCCTAACGCAAAATACATAATATTTTGTAATTGCAAACCCAGTTTGTAGCAAAATATCGTGCAGATATTGTCTAGATCTGTCGGTTTATTGTGCTGATGACGATATTTTTACTTTGTTTTTGAAGATTGCATCGACCAGGTAGATACTTTTAAAATTTAAGACTCCTTAGACAGCGGTTTCTTAATTTCAATTTGGTATCTATTGTTAATTATACAGAAAATAACACTCACTTATTTATCTACTCGACAATTATCGCTTGATTACAGTGATAATTGCATGGTAGAAATCGAAAATTGCACTGTCATGCTTTTATTTGTTGAATTTAACAACCACGTCCTAAAAACAGCTTTGTTTATTTATATGTCAGTTTGGCATTTTATAAATTTTGCAAACATTTTTGAATAAAAAGTATCGTATTGACACTGAATCTGTAGAGTTTTTATTATTATTATTGCTTTATTTGATAGTTTCACTTTCTTCGAGTAATTTTTACCCTAAATTACACTTGTGAATCAAAATAATCTGATAATTTAGCTTTAAAAAAATTAAGATAATAGTTTTTTAAACTCCTAAATGTTAATTTGATATAAAAAATACTGTTCTATTTATTGTTCAATTCTCGTATACTTCGATATCGTTTTACTTTTTATATTATTTTTACCAAAGCTCTTAAAGGTATTAATACTTTTGAAATCATCATTAAAATATTTTTTACATAGTTTTATGTTTCGAAAAATGTTTACATTAAGAATTTAAAACAACTTTTTTATTGGTACACCTAACTGTACGCTTTCTAATAAATTCCGACACAAAATCAAAAACAGTAATATATCAAGTTTAGAGCAGCAAGGAAAATGATCTAAAAACACTGTGTACACATTTAAAAATTTCCAGTTAAAATATACGATTGATAATAGATTATGTTAAATAATTTACATATTTTTCGGTTAAGAAACATAAGAGTGTAAGTAACAATTTGCCTCAAAATTGATTAAGTACAAATTTGGGTAGTTAAAGATTAACATTATTTAGGCCAGCAAAAAAATCTAAATAATTTAAATAAATCTAAAACTAACTCCCTTTCCCTTTTCTCCTTACTGGCGTAGATAATATTTTCAAATGATTATATCCAAAAACTGAGACATGAGACCTACATCAAATACATACCAGATGTTAGTGGCCTTATGAGAAACACTTTGTAAAGTTGGCGTTTAAAAAAAAGTTTTTTTTTATTACCCCCTCCCCCTTCTCCCTCCCGAAAAATCCAAATTTCAAAAGCAAATCCTCTTTTGTATTTTTTCCGTATATTAAATAAAATTTCATCGACAAAATCTAAATTTTGCAAAATTATCTAAATTTTTCAGAAAACTATAGTCAGTTAAATTTCTTTCACTTTACAATTTTGTGCAAGATTTTCAGATGCCTCTAATTTGAAGAAAAAGGCAGAGCTTTAGCCGCGGCTTCGCACGCGTTAAATTGGGAGTAAAACAATTTCCCTTCCCTATACCGTAAAGATTTTGGATATTATTGTATACATATAAACCTTCCTCTTGAATCACTCTATCTATCCGTTAAATAGTGATAAGAAACCTAATAAAAAAATTTGGTACTCTTTGTAAAATATTTTTTAAATACTAATAATTATTTTGCAAATCTCTATATTTAAGCAATTTTGTAAACCTCTAGATTCTAGATGGTATAATAATATAGTTAGAATGCACTTTAGTTTTAAGGGTTTTTAATATGGCATCTTTTTAACCCACCCTGTGTGGCAATTCTATATTTTTTTTATAAACCATAGATACCTGTGCACAATTCCTATAAACACTTTTTTTAATTGCAATAGTAACGTCAATATCGAATTTTAATTGTAAACTATTTTTTTAAATATTCTGTATATGTTTTTTTTAAATATTATTATACATATAAACCTTCCTCTTGAATCACTCTATCTATTTAAAAAACCCATCAAAATTCGTTAAGTAATACTAAATTTTAAATGTAAAGTATTTTTTAAACACTCTGTATATGTTTTTTTTATATTTTTATACATATAAACCTTCCCCTTGAATCAGTCTATTTATTAAAAAAACCGCATCAAAATCCGTTGAGTAATATCGAATTTTAAATTAAAACTATTTTTTAAAACACTCTGTATATGATTTTTTTAATATTATACATATAAACCTTCCTCTTGAATCACTTCTATCTATTAAAAAAACCGCATCAAAATCTGTTGCGAATAGTAACGTCTATATCGAATTTTAAATGTAAACTAGTTCTTTAAACACTCTGTATATGTTTTTTTATATATTATTATACATATAAACCTTCCTCTTAAATGACTCTATCTACTAAAAACCGCATCAAAATCCGTTGATAATAGTAACGTCAGTATCGAAGTTTAAATGTTAACTATTTTTTAAACACTGTACATGTTTTTTTTGGCGTTGTTATACATATAAACCTTCATCTTGCATCACTGTATCTTTAAAAAAAACGCATTAAAATCCCTTAAGAATTGTAACGTCGATATCGAATTTTAGTTATAGTTTATCCAAAATAGCCGACTTGTGCCCACTTCGTTGGGCGTTAATATCTAAACTTTTTGCTAATTCATGGAAAATATAGCTTTCAACACTCCTAAATAGTGTAGCTTTCTGATTGTAAAATAATTTTTATAATAGGTTCAGTACTCCCGAAGATTAGCGGCTACAAACAAACCCACAAACAAAGTGACAAACTTTACCTCTTTATATATTAGCAAAGAAGATACGAGTTATTTTGTAATATTACTATAGATTGCCTAGGAATGGTATAGAATATCTGATCTAAAATATTTATTACAAACTGGCCCTCCATACCACAGAACGTCTATCAAACACGCAAATCGCTGCGTTGGAAGAATTATGCGTGCCAAGTTCTCACAGTTCACGCAATTAGAGCAAAACCCTAATGATAAGAACCTCAGTTGACTATCTATAAAGTGTGCATGTAGGTTATTTTTGATAAAGTCGATCTATATCCAAAAACCAACCCTATTTATTATTCACAAACCACCTACGCCACATTGGCGATCTAGCTTTAACCCCCTTATATTTTTACGATCGTATGCTGTTTATTGTACTTCCTACTCGGAAAGCAAAAAACGCAGTGGTGTACAGGGTTATTCATTGTAAAGGAAATAGGGCCTTATTTTTGAACTAACCAGAAAAACATTTGATACAAAAACATAAGAGTTACAGCACGAGTGACGTATTTTTTAAATGGAATACCCCGTATATGTTTATTTTTTATATCAATGGATAGAGATTTTCATAATAAATTTGATGATATATGAGCTGCTGGGTTTATTTTAGTGCTGGCAACCGAAACCGGTTTTTCGATTAACCGGTTTTCGGTTAACCGCGGTTTTGACTAAAACCGAAAACCGGTATACCGGTATTTGAAAACCAGTTTTCGAATACCGGTATACCGGTTTTTAAAAATCGGTTTTCGAATACTGGTTTATGATTACCGGTTTTTCGGATAATCGGTTTTTGAATACCGGTTTTTTAGATAATCGAACCAAAACCAAAAACCGGTTCTCGATTATCAATTAATCGGTTTTTGGTTGATTGCGGTTTATATCTGAAAAATAGAAAAAATAAATACCGTTTATTTTGTAACATCGGATATTGGTTGACAGATTATACAGGGTGGTTCATTTAACCTTAGACAGGCAAATTACCGGAAACCGGCACATTTTAGAAGAAAATGTTTCAAGTAAAACTTGTTTGAAATAAAAGGACAAATTTATTGGTATCACTAGTTTGTGAACTTGACTACAATTGTAAGATCATATTAATATCAACTTTGTTTTTTTAAATGGCAACCCCATTTTTATGTTTTGTTAAGAACCATTTTCGGTTTTTTGGTTTTAAAAACTGTTTTGGTTTTTGGTTTTTAAACCTGGTTTCAGTTTTTCGGTTTTAAAACCGGTTTTCAAAACCTGTTTTTAAATATTCGGTTTTAAAAACCCGTTTTTAAATCTTTAGTTAGGTTTTACCCGGTTTTGCTTTTTTTCGGTTTTTGCCAGCTCTAGTTAATTTCCTGCGGTTCTGATGGAATTGTTTAAAAACTGCATGATACAATAGGATAGTTTTAGCTGAAAAAACCTGGCTGCCACAGGTCACAGGTGCTTATTTGTCAAATTCAAGAATTTTAAAAATACCTTTATTTATCTTTGAAGTAGCTTAATAATGAGGTTTTCATCAGAAGACCGGCTTAAAATTATATTATATGCTAAAATTGATATGATATATGTTTCATTCTAAATCCAAGCATCAAAAATACAATAAACGGAAAAAATGAAATACAACACGATGTAAAATATGGTGGTAATAAGAACTCCTAACAAAAATTATAATATTATTATTAATTTAAATGTTCTATATTATGACTCCCGTTGTTTTCAAAACATGATCTATAACCTCTCCTTAGCCTTTCTAAGCTCGCCGATATTATTTGAGGTTCTTGGTTCAGACGATTAATTTTATTTACAATTTTTTCTCCCATTTCTTCCGTGTTGGTGTTTCCAAGCAATAAAAGTATTTTTAAAATTATTGACTTTGACAAATAAGCACCTGTGACAGCCAGTTTTTTTAGTTGAAACTATCCTTATATTATCATGCAGTTTTTAAACAATTGCATCAGAACCGCAGAAAATAAACGCATATATTTTTTAATAACCTGAAAACTACGACGAAACTACCGTTTATCGCCTTTTGACCAAATAATTGGGACTTTCCAAGGTAAACTCAAAATTTGTTCCACACAAATTCACTGATGACCAAAAATGGGATCAAATTGAACATTGTAAAAACATCATAAACATTGCTCATAGGGACTCCATCTTTTGAAAACGTAAGTAACCGGTGACGAGACGTAGTATTTTGAATATGAGCCAAAAATTGACCGAAATTGACCAGAAATTGAAACAATTGACCGCATTCAAAAGGGGACGACCGACGAGCTAGAGAAGGTTTCTAAAAGGACACTTCCGACTCATTTGACAAATTGTTTGAGCGTGCAAATAAGTGTATAGAAGCGAATAGAGAGTATATTGATTGTTTCTATTTAAAAAAGTTCGGTTATTTTTGGGACAGAGAGTAAAGAAAAATTAAAAACGTAAAATTTATTTATTTAAGTACACGTAGCGGAACATTTACAGAAAGTATAAATAATAAAAGTCCAATACTTAAGGCAAAGTTTAATTATATATAATGAAACGATGACGAAGTTTTCTTTTGCGTAAAATACTAACAAAGTTTTATGAGCCGCCTATGTGGTGTAGGTGTACTTACCCAGTTACGACAACTTCTCATTATATCGTTTACATTAAAAATTTACATTAATAATTTTGCGTGCTACGAAGCCAATACGAAAATTGTCATTATCGACATATGCCTCTTGACTATTTTATAAATCAGCAATAGAAAATGAATTTCCCGAAGCTAAAAGGTTTTTTTTCGGAAACGAAATTTAGGTTAATAGTTTTAGTTGTTATTTAAAATAACTTTCCATTTCATTATTTATAATAATTATAGACTGAGATACTGGGATGGTATTTATAAATATCGTTATCAATTTGTAGAGTTATACCAAATCACGGTCTTGAATTTTTAAATAAATTTAAATAAATAATTTCGATAAATATTTTGATATTGCACGGTTTTTAGATACAGATCAGAAAAATCAGTATTTTAGGAATAGTAAATTTATGTTTCGATTCTGTGAGTTCCTCTTCCAATGGCGCAAATTTGGCCTATCGAACGCCGGCTGGCTTGCGTAAAGCTTAGTTGATACAGGGTGTTTCCAAAAGGTCTTTACAAAATACTTTCTAAATTCCTTGGACCAAAATATAACGGTCTAGCGCAATGTACCTTAGTCAAAAAGTTGATCGCTTGCGAGATGCAGGGCGTCAAAGTTTTTATTTTTTAGTTATTTTAAAATGTTATATTTATTATAAGTCATTAATTTACAAAATTTAGCATTAAAAGGTTTTTCATGGTGGGGAAATTAAAATATACTAATATATTTTGTTGTAAAATGTAGAGGGAGCCACCTGCAGTGGTTTGCTTAAGTTCAAAGTGTTACATTTTTTGTGCCATATATAAGTTTAGCATAGAATTGGTATTAGGCAGGCGCCTTACTTCACCACCCCACCACCCGAAATAAAATTTGATGACCAAAAAAAAAAAGGTAATATCCTCCTTTTCACGCCTATTTGCCTATTCCATTTCAAACCACCTTATTCACAGAGAAATTAGTCACCAAAAATTCCAATGACCTTTATCCTTTACTACACGTCAATGAAAAATTCCCACTCAACCACGCCTATTACTCCCCTGCCTGGCGCCTGTTTTTTTCATGTCACCCTAATGGATAATACGGCCCTGATTCTTCCATAGTTTTTGCACAAAAAAAGGTATACTTGATAAATATCGCTACGAGCAACCGTTTTTTAATACTTTTAGACTAAACATTTTATTCTATACCAAAGTTTGCCATTGTATTCATTCAGGGTTTAACTGGACCACCTGGTAGGGTCCAAAGGCCTTTACTAAAACTACTTTGGGCCAAAAATAAAATGTTCTAATACAATTTACCTTGGGTTCCTCTTTGTTTGACCTCCGGACAGTGCGGACGTGCGTAGAGGACTACAAAGTTCTTCCCGGAGTGGCGGCTAGAGGGGTCGTACTGAACGTTTGTTACCTTCAGGGATCAAGGAAAGATTCACGCTAAATTGACGGCATCTTTCTTCTGGATCTAAGCGCTGTGAGCGAAGATTCCTATAAGCTGATGGTATCCTGTTTGGTGGTGAACACGAGGTATTTCTCAAATGGCGGGAAATAGATGGGCGTGCCATGGGAACTGTCACTAGTGAAAGTGAAGGTTATACGTAACACTCAGTAGCAGATCTTGGTTCTGACAGCCGACAATTTATGCATTGCATCGATTGTTAAATTGTTTGTTTTCTTTTGGAATTTCTGGGAGGTACGAGCTCGATTATCTAGATTTTCCGCCGACGAAGCCCTGGAAAGCATAGACCGGAAGGGGAGAGTGGTGGATTGGACCTGAAAGGACCAAAACCAAGAAAAAAAAGTAGAAATAGAATAGAATAGAACAATTTACCTTAGTCGAAAGGTTACTGGTTTGCGAGATACAGGGTGTCAAATTTTCACCATTCATTTTTTTTTACTTGGACATCTTGCAAATGATCAACTTTTTAATAGAGGCAAATTTGGTTTAATTGTTGTATTTTGGAGTAAGAAAGTTGTAGTAACTATTTGTACAGACCTTTTAGAGGAAATCAAGTGGCCTAAATAGAGCGTAAAGAAATGCGAAGGTAGTTTTTATGTGAAATAAAACTTTTAATCTAAAATTTCTCAGAATTGGTTGCTCGTAGCGATATTTATTAAGTGTACATTTTGTGTGCAGAAATAATGGGAAAATAAAAATTATTTAATAGAATATTGTAATAATATACCGAGGCAAAAAAAGTAATGACTCTTTGAACAAAAGCAAAGGACTGCAGGTGGCGCCCTTTACATTAAACAGTGTAAAAATCATTATCTTTGATTCCTTACTTTATGAAATACCCTTATACCAAATTTGGTAAAAGAATTTTCAATAATAAATAAAATATTGGTTGGACACCCTGTATCTAGCAAACAATCAACTTTTCGACTTAGGTAAATTGCGTTAGATCGTTTTATTTTGGTCCAAGAAGTTTATGGTAGCATTTTGTACAGACCTTTTAGAGACAATCTGTATACTTAAGAAATACGATTTGCGAATTGCGGAAGGTGTTTTTAGTCAATTTCCACACATTTAAAGTTGTTATTATATTTTTGTTGGGGAAAGGAACTTAAGACAGTTGTAGCATGGACAGGACTTTCTTTTAGGAAATGTTTAAAGAAAAAAGTCTTGTATTGACCTTAAAAATACGATTTTTGAACACACTATATGTTAGAAATAATAAATACACTAGCGGAAAAAATTAAAGGATACAAAAAACTCCAAATTTTTGACGTTTTTCAAGTGACTATATTTCGCTATAAAATTATCGTACTGAAATTTTAAAAAATGCATTTTAAAGCTTAAAGTTTCTAGTTTTAAGATCCTACAGTAAAATATTTTTTCAAGCAACGGTTACCGCGCAATCCTAATAAAAACCTAATTTTTTTTATTTTTTTGAAATTTTTCGGTTCTTTTTTGGTCCAAAAACTTGGAAATTTGTTTTTCAACTTGACCACTATATGGATCGGATAACTTGTTTATTCAACTTTAACTTTCTTTTTTCAAAACTTTGATACGATCACTTTTCGTTGAGATATTAAACTTTGAACAAAGAAGGACCTTTTGTCTTTAACCATCAATATCTCAGCAACCGCTTGATGGCACAAAAAATGAAGGAGGAGTTTTAAAATCTTGAATAAATACACCACAATAATCGGCTATAGTTTTTGATTTTTTTTTTACGTTAATTTCAAAAATCAATAAAAAATTGGCTTTTGTGGCTTTTGCTATAATCAGGCGCTAAATTAAAAATATCGAGAAAACAAGTAAAGTTAAGTGTGCATTTTACAGTTCAATATACCTAAAAAACTTCACAAAATTTCGATTTAATCCATCATGCCATTTTTTAACACGCTTTTATTAACTTGGGTTGTAACTATCTATCTGGCTGCCTATGTAACGGAATCTTTGAGCCTAATTTTAACCAACTTCCAGCTATTCGATTTCTTTGAAACTTTGCACACGTATTAAGGACCCATGACAATGCAATAATCTGCAAACAGTATCCCTTTATCTTTTTTTTAATCGCCAGGAAAAAAAAATTCCATTATATTATAAAAACAACACCTAGGATGCCATCTGTTGGAAAAAATTTCAAACTTTGCTATTAAATGAAGAAGAAATTTTTTAGTGGATTGCAAAATGTTGGCAACGGTCCAAACATTGCCTGGATTGCCATCTGTTGGCAAAATTTGAAACTTTGCTACTTAATGAAGAAGAAATTTTTAGTGAGTTTGCAATCTTTTGCAAATTTTAAAATTTGCTACCATTGTCATTTCATAGGGGGCTGGTTATTTTCTTTTTGCTGCTTAATTAAAATAGTATGTTCTAATTTACTGTTATATTAAGAATTTTTGTGCAATATAACGAACTAAAAAATGAAAAATAATTAATAGTTTAAAAAAACTAAAAAACACGCTTTTATATGCAACCGAACTAAAAATTAAAAAATAATTTTTCATTAAAAAAAATATTTTCACTTCATAGTAAAAAGCGTGGGGTGCATTTTACTATTTTTCATAACTTTTCCATCATAGATATTGGCAAATATAATAATTATAACATTTAATATATTAAGCACCCCACGCTTTTACTATGAAGTGAAAATATTTTTTTAATGAAAAATTATTTTTTAATTTTTAGTTCGGTTGCATATAAAAGCGTGTTTTTTAGTTTTTAAACTATTAATTATTTTGTTTCATTCTATCGAATTTTTGAGAAAGAATTAAAGGATCAAGATTTTGATTTTAATTAATCATAATGTTTACAACCAATGCAAGAAAAAGTTTTAAAAGGTTTTTATGCATTTTTATTGATAAAAGTCTTTTAATTTATGGGAAAAAATCAAAAATTTAAAAAGAATAAATTTAAGGCCATTAATTTTTTTAATCCGAAATTTTTCAAAAACTTTTTTCTTTTCTTATTTTGAATTTTTGTCTCCTAAATGTCAACACTTTTATTAATAAAAATGCATAAAAAAACTTTAAAACTATTTGTTGCATTGGGTTAAACATTATGATCATTTAAAATCAAAATCGTTATCCTTCAATTCTTTCACAAAAATTCGATAAAATAAAGCAAAAAAGCTTGATGGATTAAATCGAAAATTTGTGAACTTTTTTAAGGCCTAGTGAACTGTAGAACGGACACTTAACATAACTAGTTTTCACGATATTTTTAATTTAGCGCCAAGCCACAAAGACCATTTTTATTGATTTTGAAATTACCGTAAAAAATAAAAAAACTTTTTTTTCAAAACTTTTGCCGATTATTATAGAGTATTTATTTATGTTTTTAAAACCCTCCTCAATTTTTTTGTGCCATCAGCGATTGCTGAGATATTGATGGTTAAAGACAAAAAGTCCTTTTTTGTTCAAAGTTGAATATCTCAGCGAAAAGTGATCGTATCGAACTTTTGAAAAAGAAAATTAAAGCTAAATAAACAAGTTATTCGATCCGTATAGTGGTTAAGTTGGAATTTGTTTTTCAAGTTTTTAGTCAAAAAAAAGAATCGAAAAAAATTAAACAAAAAATCTTGTCTTTATTCATTAGGATTGCGCGGTAGACGTTGCTTGAATTTTTTTTTACTGTAGGATCTTAAAACTAGAAACTTAAAGCTTTAAAATGCTTTTTAAAATTTCAATACGATAATTTTTAAGCGACATATAACCACTTGAAAAACGTCAACAAATTTGGAGCTTTTCTTTGAATTCGTTCTTTTTTCCGCTAGTGTATTTTTATTGGGCATATATGTTAACATATTTGTTTATTGAACAATCGAACTTCTTTTGATTAATTGCAACAATACCTAGAACACAATAAAACCAAAACGAAGTAGCGATTATACTTAAAAGGCCAAATTACACACTTTTTCCATTAAGCATGCTGATGATTAATTTTCACTTGTGGCTTAGTTGAAAATCAATACCTGGACGATGGACAAAATACATATCATTTCTATGACGATACATACAAACTTTTTCTTGCTACACACCTCTATAGGAAAAAGAATGGCATGGAAAATAATTTGTATCTAGCGAAGGTATCGATTGGCGATATTTCAAGGTACCTAATTATTTAGGTGTTTTATTCTGAAATACCATATTTTATTATGTAAATAAAATGTATTATTGGAAGGAATGAAGAAATTGGGTTTAAATAGATATAAAAAGTTGTTGTTGTCTTCCATTATTACCATATGTTTATATTGCTTTGTATGAATAAAAAAATATCAAATATTAATTATTAAAACAATAGGGATTTTTATCCAGTGTGTTTCGATCGATTTTCATACTTTCATATTGATATTCTCCAAACCTCTGTATCATTTAAAATTGATTTATAAATGTAAGTCGATAGAAATGACAGAAGAGTTTTTAAACTTGACACAAAACTATTTTCAATAAAATGTGTTCTACCGCTTTTTTAAGGTACTGCTCCGAGGAATTGTCCAGTATGATTCCCTCACTTGCAGCTCCCAACAGAGCAACTCGTGGAGCCATACCTATCCATCCCTATACTGTCCAACCAGACAGGCCCAGAACTTTTCACTTCGTTCGTTCTTTTATCCCCAGAGTTTTTAGAATTTGGAACCTGCTACCCGTAAAGGTCTTCCCTTTCTTTAATCTTTAATTTTTTAAGTCTCGAGTTAACAATCTTCCTCTAACCTTGCTGAAAGACACTTACGGTACGTTATTATTTAGGCTTTCAGCCTTCGGGAATTGTCCAAAGAAAATAATAATAATTATTATAATCATGTGTAATGTTTTTTAAGAACTTCCTATGTTTATTCTGTATATTTTCTCTATACAGAAATTGTAATAACACTTATAACTCCACTGCAAAAAAAAATAGCGCATCAAAAACCAATAAATAAATCATTTAAATCACATACGTATATCTATTTTATTGCATATTCTCCAATATTTTCAGACCATTCAGGCCTTGACCAAATCCATTTTTATGCATTTTATAAACATTACGGGTTTTAAAAACATCCCATTTTGGTTTTATAACACCCCTTTTAATAGCTCCAAGAACTCCGTTAGAGGACTTTGTATAAGGGGATAGTTTTGGTGCAAAGAGAAGAACATGTTTTCTTTTATTGGTGGATCAAATGGGATAAGGAAATAATCTATCAATTTATATTATTGTTTGTAGATGTGTGTCCCTTTAAATTTTTAATTATTTTCATTTTTTCATAAATGTCAAATATGTAGAAAAAAGGCAGAGGTTACAAATTCTTCGCTGGTTTTCTTAAAATACCACTCGCAATTACATTTACAGGGTGTCCAAAAATCAATGTTTTATATTAAAAGACTGGTGAAACAACAAGCATCCAAAAACCTCAATAAAAAATAGATAGTTATCGAGATATTGTCACTTTAATAACATTTTTACAAATTTGAATTAGCTTGTTTATTATATGGCGATTTTTATTAACTCTTCTATTATTATTAAATAAAGCAAACGTTTTATAAAGCATATTTTGTTTCAAATATAAAAAATAAAAAAGTTACAAGAATAGTTAAGTCCTCTGTGCATCCGTAGATTTTTAGAGATAACTTTTGTTTAATGTTGCTCTTTGATTAATGAAATGGCTATTCAGTTCTGCAAAACCGAAATTAAAATCTAAAAATATGAGTTTCTGTAGGTGGGACAATCAAAAATCTGATCCAGGAACAATTTTGACAAATTTCAGGTGCCAATATCTCGAAAATCAACGATTTTTTACTGAGGTCATTTTTGGTTTTTGTTTTTGGAATGCTTAGGTCGCTTTCTGACAGGCGACTTTTTGCAATCGAAGTTGACCGCAAAAGTCGATCGTTTTTTCGACTGCAACCCGAACTTCTGCCGCTGATTGTCGCCGATCTCGTCAACTGACTACACGTTAGTTACAACTATAGTTGTAGTCGAAATTGGCGACAAGACGCCGATATTTTTGTAGTCAACTTCGACTGCAAAAGTCGCCCGTCTGAAAGCGGCCTAATGTATAGTCAGCATAGATAACCTATATTTAGATCCGCAGTGGCAAGAAGCATTTTTCAGATTTTTACGACCTTGCGCAGTGGGTGAACGAACATGCTACCGTACTTCGAACAGAAAAGCAGGACGCCGTCAATAAATTCTTTCCTATAATGCGGATAGTTTGTTTGGGGCCGGGTGCGTTTACCCTCAACTGGCTTGCGCACAAACCGGTTTTTCGCCCATGAAATGTAACTTTTTTTCGCGCAGGTTATACCATTGACAATCCATCGAGATCAGTGATAGTCAGTCGACGGGATCGGCGACAATCAGCGGCAGAAGTTCGGTTACAGTCGAAAAAATGCCCATATGAAAAGGAATCGCTTTTTCCATGGTTGTTAAATGACAACTGCAAGTAACGACAATCAACCACAGACTATCGACTTTTTGCGGTCAACTTCGACTGCAAAAGTCGCCAGTCTAAAGCGGCCTTAGAGGTTGTTCAGTCAGCCCTTTTAGTGTTATTGTTGACTTTTTGGACACTCTGTAGATCGACCATGATCCTTGACCTCGATAACTTCCAAAATGGTTTTAATGACATCCCAGCTGTCAGCTGTTAAAAACATTGTAAAACGCTGTATTTACAAAAACAAAATAATATTTTATTTCAGTAAACGGCTTTTTAAAGCTCTCCCAAACTTTTGCGTGATCAAATGCAGTAAAAAACGCAAAAGAGGGTCTTTGTGATCAAACTTTCCCAAAATATTCTTATCTTAGTAATCAGCAATATTAAAATTGGTTTCTTCCTATAGGGGTAATATAGAGGGGTGAAAAGTGCGTAAGAATACCTAAATATGTTTCATACCAGGGTGGAACCATTATGATGCATTTTAATTCTACAATTCGCCCAAAAATACAACTTGCACGCAATGATAAAAAGTAACACAGTTTATTTTAACAGTATATACAGGGTTATTTTTAAGTTGATATTTTCCTTTTAACACAACACAAAAAATGCCAGAAAATGAGAAAAATTTTCAGATTAATTATGTCCGCAAATGCTTCGCTTCGTCGGCTGTTAAAATTTTAGGAAAAAATGCCTTCTGTGTCTAACTTTTCTACCACACCAGATAATATGACAAAGTTTAATACATTTCTTTTGACCATTACATTTTTCTGGTAAATGTTTAAAAAAATGATTGTCCCATTTCAATCGAACAAGCTTTGTATTGATTTTTTTCAAGATGAGTACGCCACTGCCTTTTCTTTGAATCAAAATTATTTTTGAAATAATCATTTACTTTGGAGTTAATTTGGTCTCTTGTTCGTTTTAGTACGACAAACGGTTTTCGTTGTAAAAAATAAGAGCCATTTTGATGCACGGCAAAATCGATAAAATCTGATATGGTGTTTTGTACTTATGTAAAATTCGTTTTTATCTAAAACTTACATTACTATAATTTAAACCTAATTAAAACAAATCAGTAGTTTTAATTTTTACTAAAAGTCAAAAACGACTTTTACATACAAAACACTATATCAGATTTCAGCAATTTTGCTGTGCATCAAAATGGATGTTATTTTTAAACGTAAACTATTTGTCATACAAAATCTAACAAGACCAAATTAACTCCAAACCTAATGAGTATTTTTAAAAAATATTAATTTGAAGAAAAAGCAGTAGCGTACTATTTTCTTCTTGAAAAAAATTCGATAACCCCGTGTACAGTTATACAGTGCAGACTAAAGCTAAAAGTTTTAACCTGTGTTTAAAATGGGCCGAAGAAAATAATATTCCACTAAATGATATTCTTGTACTTTAAAGGTTAAATGAAATGGCCTTTATGAATAATCAAAGATGTGTAAAGCAAACAAAAATTACAAATAACTTTAGAAATTAATACCATATTCTTACTTTTTATATATTTTTAGTTTTACTTATTCTTAATTACTGTTTTTTTGCGTTTCATAATAAAAATTTTAATAAAAAGAATTGCTTCGCTAATCCGAATTATTTGCTAATCCGAATCGCCTTGGTTTTTATTAGTTCGGATTATCGAGTCTGCACTGTATTGGATAAGTTAAATTCTTAGGTCTTTTTTTTGTTTTTTTATAGTAAGCTTGTGATCCTTTTATCATTAAGGTTATTTTTTTACAAAATACGGATCTTTCTGAACTTTCAACTTTTCTTATAAAAATTGCAATTTTTCCAAAAATTAATTTCAAAAATTTAAGAGAAAAAACAACGCCTATTAATTTTCTTTCATTTACCACAAATATCGAAAATATTTGATATTGATATATCGATAAATGGAGAAGTTAAATATCGATGAAGATTATCGATATTTGAGTTCCTATATATCGATATTTGAAAATAATCGATAAATAGTTGCCATCCCTACTAACGCGTAAACAGCACTAAAAGGTAGAGGTTAGATAAAGAATTCCAGCATGTAAACAAGGGTGACGCACAAGGTTAGTTTATATTTATAAGGTTGCGACATATCCTCAACTTTTAGGCGGTTTGACGGGACGCAAGGAAGGGCACTCCACGGAGAAAAGTTGGCAAGACTGGGTAAAATCAAAGCTGATGATCAATCCAGTGGCGTCTAAAATTTGCGCACTTCATTTTGCATTGTTTTGGACGTGATATTTGTTGAAAGATATAATTCCAAATGTTTTTTATTTAAAGTAAATGAATTTGTCACTAGTTGACAGTTTGCAAATAAATTTAATAGAAATTATTAAAAATTAATAGTAATAATACATTTCGATGACTAAGAAATTAAAAAGGAATTTAAACTGTTTTAGTAGTATTTCTACAAAAAGTAAGTACATACAATTTTCTAAAATTAAATAATAAATGCATAGTTATAAAAATGATAATTGTCTCTTAAAAATAAGGAGGCTATGATTTTTTGTTGCAATATAATGGCTGGCTGCAAATATTAAAATTAATAAGTTTAGATAAATAAAAAATGTATAAAATGGTATTTAGGGAAGTTTTTATACGGTCGTGGAAAAATATAGTATGTAACACATGCATAAAGTGTCTTTTTCTTACTCATGGGATTGCCGCACTCGCCTAACGAACAGTTCGTGCTGTCAAACTTCCCATTCGAAAAAAATATCACTTTATGCAGTTGTTACATAAATTACTATTTCAGTCTTTTAAAGATATAATTTAACGATTTTCTTAAGAATAAAATAGTGACCCAAATTTATGCGATATATGTTTTCCGGTGCATTTTGAGACTTTCCTATAAAGTTTTTAGTAAACTATGGCCGAATAGTTCGGAATTTAGTAAAGCAGGAAATTTGCGTGGCTATGTTAATTAAACTAGGATCTAGGATGGGAACCTGTACGTAATTTGCTCCTTTTTCAACCGTTGTTCTATAGACTAAACAGGTAATAAAAGCAAGCTAAATTTTTACTTGTGTCTATAATTCTTTTTGAAAATAGAGTTAGATATCCTAAGTTATCTTTCTAACCGGTCCTGAAAATGTTATATCTAGTCCGTTGCGCATTAGTTTGGCACACACGTCCTCTTCCTGCAAAGCTCGGCCCCCTGCAGGAAAAATCGCCAATGCTGGGAGATTGCAAGCCAACCATTGGCGCATGGCATTAATCTATTGAAATTCTTGTAGTTAAAACTTTTTGCTTTAAAATATGTAATACAAAGTAAAATTTTACATAAATGAACAAAATTATTTTTCTTAAAGCAGGCACGTTATGTACAAAAATATAGTTTTTACTTTGAAAATCGTCTAGATTTGATGCCAACGTTATTTTTTCTAAAAATTTTATTAAGTAACCTAGCGCAAAATCTCCTCTCTTAATTTTTGCTAGTCACTTTTCCTTTCCCTCCTAACTTTCTGTTTTTTGAATGAATTTTCGGTTTCTAAAACAAAACTATCTTCACATTTTCCATAGTCTTTCAGTCTACTACCTATACTAAATATTTCTATTTTCTTATTATATATATTTAAAATTCGATTAAAATAAAACAGTAAAACTAACCAGAACTACAACTTTTTGGAGTGTTAAGCATCAATTTTAGGCGTTCAACCAATTATAACCCTGGTAATAATTGGTGACAACTTTGACGTATAATACATTGTTTAAACGTCAACATAACCAATTGGTAAATACCGTTTAAAAATTGGTTCTTCGCCTAAAATTGATGAAGGTATGATTCCGATCACAGCGGTTGACTGCTAACTTCTGACGCAAGCGCCAGAGCCATGTACATCACCTGCAACGCTACTTGTCAATCCCCAAGGCGAAAGGAAATAAATATAACTTTCTTACGCTTGCGTCGCGTCGCTACGCCGGTTAACAGTTTGCCGCGGTGCTTGGATTTATACCTTTATGCAATTTTAGCAATCCAACCTAAAATTTTCAATAACTCACCCTAATATGCCTTTTTTATAAATAATTAAATGTCTACCGACAACTGTGGCTACATTTTATTGCCATGCCCGTAAGTTACTAATATATTCATTATTTCATTGTTTTTTTTTAACGGGTTGCCTGTTACCCGGACACTGAGATACCGGAAGCACCTAGCTAGTTTGGGTCTGGTAGCAGAAAATATCTGTAGATGGTGCAAAAAGGGGGATGAAACTTTTTTCACGAGATTAAGGAATGCAGGTCTAGAGAGTCCACGAAAGAACATAATATTTGAAACCTACAAAATTAGAGGGCCAATCACAGTGGCGGGCGGCCCCAGCTTTTTTTAGTTGGGCGATATCCGACAGACACATTTGAAGGGTGGGCAGCAAAGTGTGCTTATTTTTAAGGTTCTATAAATTGAAAACAAAAACCCCCTTCAAGCTACATCCATCGTAAGTTGGGTAAAAAATCGTTTATTTTAAACTGTAGCTACATTTTCCCATCAAATCTCATGACAATTTGCACGCACATCCCTATCAGTTTAGGAGTTCTATTTATTGTTGGGGTTAAAAACGTCCAGTTTTATACGAAGAAGCATCGATTTATTGTTTTTTTCCAGCCTAGGGGTATAAATGGGGTTAAAGCCTGTTATTAACCAAAATTTTATATGTAGGATCAGTTTTTTATAAGTTAAGCTACACCAGCATGAAAGCGACAGAAAAATGCAAATATTTGGTTTCTTGCATTTTTGTCACAAAAAAACGGTTTTCGGAAAAATTGTTTGTTTAGTAGGCTGTAGAAATCAAAAAATGACCCATCTTACTTCCACCTTTAGTAATATGCTATTTTGTTTAATAAATTACATGCATTCCGTAATTTAAATTTTAAATACACATATGTACATAACCATGGGTGCCGGGAGGGTGCACTTGCTTTTGAAAATGTATGAAAAGGAGCACAAGGACAAACAAAGAGGCAACAAAGAGGGTGGAAAAATCGAAAAAGGGTCTTTTTTGGTCTTCAAATTTTTTGTGGCCCTTGCACCTCTTGGAAATCATCCTGCCGGCGCCCATGTACATAACTGACGAAAGAAAATTCAGAATTTTTCAAACATTTTGATAGGATGATTTACTTCGGCGGTGGTAAACAGGGCGCAAGGCCTTCACTAAATTTTTGAACAGGTAAATGGGGCGCAGGGATCTTGGGGTCCGTAAAATCGTAAAGGTAAACGGGGCGCAAATGTTTTCTTTAAAGTAAAGGTATCGAAATAAAATGTTGGTCTATTTTTAAAAATTTTATTAATTACGAAACATTTATTGCATCAACTTTCATTCCACTCACACTTTCAATTACTGATACCGACATTTTCTCACTATTAAAATCTTGAGTGGAAATCTTTTCGCACATCTATTCACTATTACAATGAGAACTGAACTGATTAAGTGGTATACAAATTATTAGTGTCAATTATAGGAATTCTTACCTGCCCTGACCCACACCCCCACTCGGGAAGGGCTGGCGCCCCATTTGCCTATGATATAAACGTAACCTTACAGGCGTGCAGGTAAAGAGATATTTTCGCGCCCCGTCTACCTCCGTCCATTTACTTAGCGCAACATTTTTTAACAGGGCGTTTTGGCGTTGGCAGGTTGGGCGAACGGTTGGACAAAAACAATATAGGTTGGGTGCTCGCCCAACTGCGCGCACCCCGTCATCGCCACTGCCCAATCACTAAACTAGTCGGAACAAGACCTGCAAGGGAATGCTACATTTTGCATGTAGCATCGACTTAAACAAAGTAGTGAATGAGCGAAGCAGCAAAGATCTTAATTTAAAAAAAATCGTAATAACCTTATTTGTCAATTTCTTAATAAAGATAAATAATAGATAAAAAGAAACACCTAGACTTTTTGACAATATGGATAGCGTTGTTTGATCAAGGACGACAAGTGAACATGGCGTTCAATATCCCATAATCTATCCTTCTGCCCTTCACTTGTAGTTCTACAACCTAAGCATCCTGTTACATCCGCAAGATATCTATTAAACTAAGGCTTCAATTAAACAGTTTTAGCCTACGAATATTATGGGAGAAACTGTTTAGAGGAGCAGGTTTCGCCTTTTCATATTGTAGTACAGAGACAAACTAAAATTTAAGCCGTTTTTTTTTGAGAAAAAGGAACTTTAGTGACAAAAAGCAACTGATTTTTTACCTAAAAGAAATTATGGCTTTGTTATTAAATTTCCAATTAATTTAGTTTATAAACTGCATTATTAAATTCAACAAAGTACACATTCAATTAAAATTCAGGCTAGTGATTGTTCAAACTAATATCGCGTTCGACATCTTGCATAAAAAACACGGATTTTTAAGCGACAATATGTGGATAAGGCATTTAACACTATAATGTGAAATCAAAAATTAGACCCACAAAACCATTGCATATTGCATTTTTGGATTTTTCTAAAAATTCTATATGTGTTTCATTGTAAGTGAGTTTCAAAATAATGGGTATCTATATTTTGACCAAATAAACCTATTAAGATGCGGTTCACATAGAAAGTCTTAGATTTTTTTAAAGTTTTTTATTATATCCTCGCCATTTGGTTATGATGTTCTAGTCTAAGATCCGAATAGCAAGCGACCTTCACCCATCTGTTTGCCCAATAAAAACTGTTTTATATCAAAAATAGTATTTAAACAAAGGTATTACCATGGGGTTGCCTAAAAAATTAGGTTAAGGCTATGACCAATTAAAAAGTAAGTTTTAAAATTTTCGATTGACCCTTCCCTGTATTATGTCAATTTTCACTTTTTTATTTTACATGACAGTACTAATATATTAGTATCTATATTTTGTTTCTTCGATTTAATAAATAATGTTGTGGTAAATTTTTAAATTTAAAATCATTTTTTGGTACATTCTGTATTATTTAAAAATATATATTTTAATAACCAGTACGTATTTAAAAATATAGGGGTTGCCATTATACAAGGTAAGTCAAAAATTTTGAAGAAGAAATAAAAGTGGTGTTTTAAACAAATTTTAATATGTGACCCGTTTATTTGTAATGTAAATTACTGTTTTAAAACTTTTAAACTTTTGTTGGCCGACTTATGTACTCCAGGGCTATGACTCCTGTTTGTGACAACTAGCACTGAAGATGGTTTTACCGAAAGCGAAATACTGCCAGAAAGCTATACAGTCGAATCTCTGTAACTCAAAAACTCCGCAAGTCGAAATTTTCTCTAAGTCAAAGTTTATTGTTGTTCTTTGCTCATTTATTTGCAACAATTGCCGTGTATTTTAATCTCCATAACTCCGAAATCTTTTAACTCCAAGTACATTGGCGGTCCCTTAAGTTTCGAGTTATAGAGATTCCACTGTACGTTAATTACAAAATAATAGTAGGAGTTTGGGAAGATTACTTTTTAAAAAGGTTTTTGGAACAATCTATAGCTTTGTTTTTTTTTCTGTAACATTACCTGTTTTACAACTGGAATCAAACTTTAAGGTGTGATTCCCTATGTTATTTTATGAAAAAAGTTCCTTTAAACATATGTTCGAAGTTACTTCCTTACTGAGATACAAGGCGTTAAGATTTAAAAAAAATCAGCTTTTTCTAAATATGTTTATTGTGCTTAAGCCGATTTGGATAAAATTTGGTACATATATTTAAAGTAATAAGGCTTCTAAAATGGCTAATCCATTTTGTTATTATTGGTTTCAGTGGCGTCTCAGTGGGCATCGCAACTTATATTATCGAGAAAAAAAAGTACGCCACTGACTTTTTGACGTTTTTATGTATTTTTTTATTAGGTGCAATTAATTATTTTTTTATTTTTTTTCTTGTATCTACCTTCGTTTTCGAGAAAAATATTAAAGCTATTTTAATTTATTCTAAAAAGTACCCGTAGACACCATGATATAAAAAGCAAAAATTAAAAATAAAACAATTATTTGCCATAAAATAAATTAGCAGTCGTAAAATTTGTCGAAAATTGTCATTTCCTATTTACTCAGATTAATATTCTTTATTTTTTTAGTTTTAGATTTTATTTTATGCTGTTTAGAGCTACTTTCTAGAATGACTTAAAGTGGTTTTAATTTTTATCTCGAAAACAAAGCGAGATACGAAGAAAATACAGGAAACTAAAAAGTTGTACTATTAATTGCCTAATTATAAAAAAATATAAAACGTCAAAAAAGCCAGTGGCGTACTTTTTTGCTCAATAATATAAGTTGCGGTGCCCACTGAGACGCCACTGGACCCAATTATAATATTATGAATAGGATTCAATAAGCGCCTTATCACTTTAAATAAATATACCAAATTTTATCCAAATGGGCCTAAGAATATTAAATTTTTTTAGAAAAAATTGACTTTTTTCTTAAATTTTAACGCGCTGTATATCAGTAAGGATGCAACTCCGGACATATATTTATAGGAACTATTTTTCATTATATAACATAAGAAATCATACCTTGAAGTTTGATCCTACAGTTCTGAAACACCCTGTATAAAGCAAATTTTTAATTTATGAAATAAAAATCTTAATTGCGATGCAGTCAACTTTTTAGAGATCAATAAATTTATTATTTTTGGAAATAGGCATAGCCTATGTTACATTTTTTAAATGGTAAAAAATTAATTTTAGATTTTAGGACATAAAAAAATATACATGGTGTCTATTTAAAAAGCCAAAGTTGCCCTAGGTCGAAAAATCGATCATTTTGTTTTTGCGCTAATGGAATGTTAAAGCCAAATAGCGAGGAAATAATCAAATAAAAAATTGGAAAAAATCTAAGGCTTTCTGAGAAAACCGCATCTGCATATTTGTTTCAAAGTTATTCGCGATCAACACGGGTCAAAAAATAAAAGGGCACCCTGAATAAAAGAAAACTCTATACGTAAAATTTCCTAGTCTATCGACTCTATTATACCGGCGAACAATCTCAAACCCTAAATTATCGTCTTTAAAAGCTGTACACGGGTATTATATAATAAGCACCGAGACAAGCGGAGCAGATAAATATTATGCGGCCAGAGCTGCTTTTTTTCTTGAATAATAATGAAGCTGCAGGGACCAGAGACGTGTACCAGCCTACGCTCGAATTAAATAACATTAACATTTTCTATCTATGCCTATGGGCTTTTTATTGAACCACGAAGTCAATAATTATAGAAAATAGAAGATTGTTTTGGGTTGAATTCGAAGACGTGGCTCAATTTATGGGTATTTTACCCTCGACTAATTTCCCCAAAAATTTTAATACGGCTAATTGAGATTAGATGAACCTCTTATACAGGGTGAT
This sequence comes from Listronotus bonariensis, assembly GCA_014170235.1. Classification (NCBI taxonomy): domain Eukaryota; kingdom Metazoa; phylum Arthropoda; class Insecta; order Coleoptera; family Curculionidae; genus Listronotus; species Listronotus bonariensis. The sequence goes on along the minus strand of JACEGR010001550.1, from coordinate 119,930 downwards.
TCAAAAATCGATTACTGAAATTTAGGCCGTGATTTTAAATGATAAAATCACAAATTATCAAGAATACCCAGATGCGAAAGTGCGGCGAAATACGCTTACTTGTTTCTATGACCTTGAGAAAGAATAAATGGAAAATCTGCACCAATGCATGGATCGTAATATCTTTAATTTGTAAAAGGTTAAACCGCACCAAGGCGCTAAGGAGAGATAGACTTTTATAGTAATTAATTATGCCGCTTTTTTATGTGGGGAAAACGGGACAAAAGAATAATACACTATTTGAAAATTAAATTTTTCTTTATTAAAAAATATTACAAACTAAAAATTTTACCTATGCTTTGAAGGATAAAATATTGTTAGTAGATGTCACGTTTAGATCAATTTGTAATAAAATGTCTATACCTGGTTGCACAAAACATTTTAAAAACGATTAAACTAATGGGGGTTTAGAATGTTTAACAAAACGCCATATTAAAAAAAAAACGTTGTCTAAAATTAATTAAAGGTATTCCGTTTTACTAGCTTAATTGTTTAATAAAAAGTTTTGTGTAACTGGGGATTAAAACAAAATAATTGAAAGCAGAGTAACAAGAGTTTCTAAAGAAACCCCGACGCAATCTTTTAAAGCAATGCAGATGTTGCCATAGTAATAGAAGTATGTTATTTTTTGAATACTGAGAAAACACCTAATTTTTCTTTATTTGAAATATAGCCTTTCAAATGGTAGTGCAGCTATAAATAAAAAAAATTGTTTCCTTCCTTTAGGCACATGTCTAAGTATTTTGTAAAAACTTTGTATTAATGTTAAATAGTTTTAAAAAAATATTACTTTTTAAGATTTATTTAATATTTACCTAATAAGTAATTTTTTTGGAAGAAGTGATTTTCCGCTCCCGGTACAGTATAAATATACACATTTATATCCTACATTAAACGGTACAAAAAATTTAACAAGGCACTATACTAACACTTTAATAATAATAAAAAATTAAAAGTTCACAAATATCTAAAACACAATTAACTAACTTATGCTCACGTTCTATACCAACAAAAATATGGGACTAACTGACACCTAGATGAGTATTGGGTCACGTACTAAATCGTGGGGTGTATATCCACCACGTAGTGGGAGGGACCATAGTGGTGAGAGATTTTAACGAACACGCTTAGTTTCGCATCTGGGTATTCTGATAATTTGTGATAAAATAATGATGCAGCTTCAGGTATATCTAATCCAGGTTTCAATATCTTGTATTATCATGTTATCATCGATTTGATTTTTTTATCTGAAGACAGTTTTCGTAGGTACAAAAATGCAGCAAGACACCGTTTGAAGATATATACCATTTAATTATTTAGAGGTTCAAAGGTAAAGAAAACGTGAGGTATGGTAACAGGTTTCATAGCTTACAGATTTAGAATTAATAAAGTTGGAACAACTAGAGCTTTTTCAAATAAATTGTAATGGCAAGAGGAATAGCATTCTGTGTTGTCCTATTTAGAGCTACTAAAAAAAATACTAATTTATTCATATGTCGAACTGAAATATTTTGAAAAATAAGAGTTTTTCAGCTTATCAGTAAAGAAGAGGAAGAAGCCTTTTACAAAAAGATTTAAACCATTTTAGGTAGAAGAGACAAACTAGTCTTTTATTAAAATTTTGTTCTAATCCTCTTTATCCTCTTAAAAACTAATTTTATAGCAAAAAAATAAATACTTATAACGCCAAGGTGAGAAATCGCACATCCGGAACAAGATAATTGCACTAACAAAACACATTGGTGCTGTTTAGAGTCTAACATATGCAAAATCTAATTTACAATTTACCCCTTTTAAATAGGACACACGACACATCTTCAATAAATGAATTGTTTGCTTTTCAACCCATCGTTGACCTTTGAACCTAACCACGTGTTCGCACATGATTCTGCACACATTGACCATAGAAGTAAAAAAATTTATAAAAAATTAAGAAATTAATAAATAAAAATTTGCATTTTCCTTTAAAATTCTTTTAGGTAGGCAATGTGTTATTATCATGTTATGAAAAAAAACTTCTACCAGTGTGTGGAAAGCAGCACTTTTCCGCACGCAATTTAGTTTGGAAAGTGTCACTTTTCCGCACTCGTGCGGAAAAAATCACTTTTCTGCACTAATGCGGAAAAGTACATTATGCCTCACTACTAGTGCGGAAAAGTACAAAAATTTTAAACCAAATATTAGTGAGTCGCAATGAAGGATTTTCATGTACTTCTTATTTAAAAGGACATTTTGCTTTGGTATGGTAGGATATTAGGTAGCATTGTGTTAAAATTAAAAAAAAATAATAAAAACACTTTGGGTTTTATGTTTTCCTTACGCTCGTAGAAAAATAGCGTTCCTAACACGTGCCAAAAGTTCCTTTTCAGCACTAGTTAGGAAATAGACTATTTTACATCTAAAAAAATATATTTCATATCGACTTTTAAAGGATATTGTACAATAGGTTCTTGGCCGAAATTTTACAATGGTAAAATACTCTTAATCAATAGTTAAATACGTTACCAACCAAGGAAAATTAAAATTTTAACAAAATTGTTTATAGTTTTTTGTAAATATTTTTAAAGTTACGAGTTCAATCAACTTCACAGTGTTGCCAGTGCTTTTGTGAAAAGCGCCACGTTAAATAATGTGCCAACAAAGGAAAAAGCAATAGAAAAGGGATGTCGTAGCTTGTATCTTTTGTGACGTAGGCACACTCCAACTACGTCATCGGACTATGCAAATTTACCATTATTAAAAAATCTTGCAATTTCCGAAAAAATTTAAAAAAAGGGATCTTCTATCCAATCCAATCTATCTACACCGAAAATTTGCTACCTTAAGTGTGGCTAAGGGTCTATGAAGCAAACAAAAATATTTGATGTATTTCGTTCTTCCGTAGAAGGAAAAAGTTATACAATTTATGAAGGTTAATTCTTTAACAGCAACTTCATGCATTTACACATTTTTAGAAATATTTGCATGAAATTAGCACGCATACCTAACACAAATTATTTTGATTTTAATGGTTTATTTTTAATGTAGAAGTTATTGCCGGATATTTGTAATAATAATTATGGATTTAAAACAGAGGAACAAGTTTATAAATAAGCAAGTATTTAAAGACATATTTGCGGAATTTAATTTCGCCAATAGAAAAAGATTATTGCAAATACAGGATGTGTAAATATTTAGATTAAATATTATAACGATGCAAAATGACAAACACAATTTGGTTATTATTACAAAATTAGTTAACACCGTGAGTAAACATTTCTACAAGTACTTAAAGCCTACTAGAGTAGAACCCAGCTAAGAAAAAGCCAGAGGCGTCATACAAATTAAGGTGGAAATCAACTATTTCTTTCTAATCGCGTCGTTTAGATAGTGTGCAAGCAACAAAAAGGGAAATAATTCGAAAGTGAGACAGAACACAACGAAGTGATGACCGCGTGACTTTTCTTAGCGGAATCGTGCTCTACCCATATAACATTTTTGCCGGCGTTGTACATTTAATTTACTGGCTTTGCCAACACTCTTTAATGGCAAGGCATTGGCAAAAAGGTATCAAAAAGACGCGAAAGTGGGCAATTGGCCGTTATTAGGCCTCGTGTTGTAGATAAATTGATGGCATCCGTCATTAATAAGTTATTGGCAAAAAATGCGTTTAAGATGATGGCATCCCTCATTAATAAGTTATTGGCAAAAAGATAACAAAAAGACACGAAAGTGGGTAAATGCAGATACTCCCAAGCAGCAAGCTGACGTCTTATTGACGAAAATTGTCGCATATACTTTTTTAAAAGCTAAAATGATGCGATATTCTATTTGAAAATTAAAATAGGAAAAACTACTTACTGCATGCAATTTCCTTGCAATGCGAAGTACCATCTCCAGGAACACTGTCCAACTTGGAGATGCAGATTTTTACACTAGCCGAAGATATTTCTTTCAAAGCTAAGTGAGATCACCTACCGCAGACCGCTCTAGAATTATTTTTGTCTAATGGGTACGGTTTAGACGATAAAAAGCGAAGATATTGCAGAAACGTAGTAGTTTATTGTCCATTACGCCATCTATCGGTATGTCAAAAAACTATTAAATATATATAATATTTTTATTAACACGTCTTTAAAACTTTTAATAAAGTTTTTTAAGACAAAAATCTAACCAGAACTAACCAAAACTTTTAATAAAGTTTTTAACAAAATGTTTACAGCTTCTAACAGTCTACTTGAATATCTTACCTTCTCGACTAGCCATCACCAATTAATCACACAACACACACTTATTAGGTAATGAATACATTTAATTATGTCTATTAAAAACTCTTTTCTTTAAAAAAAGAAACTAAAAAGCTAGAAAACCACGTAGAAAACAAATGCACAAAGCGGTCACCTTCAGTCGAAATTAACGTAGCTAATTTTACCATCATTTTATTTTTATTCGCTCCAATAATAAACATTTTGTTTGACCTAATTTTTATTTGCATGATTTTTAACAATAAAATGTTACGAAAAGGCCATTTCCTTTAAATTATGTAAAAAAACATAAAATAATGTTGTTTAGCTGCCATTACAAAATAAAACAGATCAAAAAAATTGCTTCAATGTTAGTTAAATACCAACGTTAATAATATGGTTTAAAAAGTATGAATATGCGTTGAAGGTTTGCCTTCAAAATCCAATATTTATTTGCCTGCAACAAAAACGCGTGCTTTATTTAATCAGAATTGGTATGCCGCCATTTTTGTATGCTTGCCGGCAATTCGCCTGCATGTAAAATTTATTGGCAATTAAGTGTTTATTTAGGGTTGACTTTTAATGCGTATTAGATGTTGGCATAATATTGCCACCAATTGCCAATGCTTTACCATCAATGCCAATATGAAAAATGTATATTGCCGGCAAATAGTGTTTGCTAGGTACCTTTCCTTTTGTTTCTTTGATTTTTAATTATACGCAATTGCATTCATTTTATTAAAACGCAATGTTCTTAAAAACCGTTTTTTCTATCTCAACAATGCAAGAGGCCAAATATTTGGGGTTTTCTATGGCTGACTTGTTGACGCACCCTACTAAAAAAACAGTTTACACTTAAAAATGTTGATTGTTAACAGTGTTTACCCCCTCAATTCCGATAAAATTGTTGTGCAAAATTTTGTATAATGTGTTTAAGATAATTAAAATGATTCTAAAATACTACCGACAAAGTTAAATGGCTCTTTCTTCTTCAGGACTTGGTTATATGCAAGTGAAGTATGAGTAATTGCAGAATTTTTTCGCGACGACAAACATAATTTTATTGTGTTTTTTACTAGTCAACTAGGAATATATTTGGTGCCGTTTGCTTACCTATCAACTAAATATGTATGTATATATACCTCGACATCGTAAACAACAGTGTAAAACCAAAATAGCTTAAGAATAAAAATAAAGCGGTTTTTCCTAATTTTATCGTGTCGGTTTTGCGATAAACATAAACGAATACCTTTTATTTTTGTGAAAAACGTGATTACATAATGTTAGTAGTGTTTTTGCATGTCTCATAATGCGAGCCAAATAATACTAGTTAAATCATTATTTGATCTGGTAAGTTATAGGAATATTTATATTCGTATATTGTAAGGACTGTAAAGCTGGATTTTTTTTTGTTAGTAGAATTATCTGAATGGTGCAATTATACCTAACCCCTTACATTTAAAGAAAAATAATTACTCCAGCTCCAAATTCTTTTTAGTATGTGTAAACTAGAATGATAGAGTCGAGTTAGGAAGGGTGTTGAAAAGATAATTTTCTGTAAATATTTAAAAATTATGCATTTTAACGTAAAAATTATTTAATACAAACATATTCTACGTTAAGTTAAGTTTAATAAATTTAAAAAGCACAAAAACAATTATGTAGCAACATTTTTTTCAAACTTAAAATGTTAAATTACTCTTTGTAAAAATTACTTCAATTATGATTCTTGATAATCAAAACAATTTTAATTTCAAAGGCCGTGCGCCACACCGGAAAAGAGGCACTGTTTAAGCAAAATAAATCTGACTCAGAAATATTTTACTTTTTGCAAAAACATACAAATTTGCCGGAAGCAAAAACGACTACCCCTCTATTTTCACCCCTTTCATTAGTTCTAAAAATGCAGAAATACTCACAAAGTGTATTTTTATAATAACAATATTAGAGTAGAATTTTAATATTTGCTTTCATTTTTTGGGTAAAAAATAAAATCGTTATTTTTTCGCCATTTTTATACCGCGATATCTCGTTAATGGTTGACTTTTGACACCATGTTTATTAAGCAAACCCCCTTTAAAGTGAACAAGGAATCGCCTGCTAATATGTTTCGCATTTGTTTAAAAACACCCTGTATGTGTAGGTAAAATGTGACCCTAAATATGTTATATATTTGCATGATGTACCAAAACTTAATATCTTAACGGGTTTTCGATTATTGTGAAATAAACTTTAAGACAAAATTCAATCGGCGAATTTCCGGACCATGTTTAATTAAATTTTTTCACATTCTCAGATATCGAATCTGCCCTTGATTTTTTAACTACATTCGATAACACTCTGTATATAAACTCAAAACATTAAAGTTTTAATTTAAAGGAAAGTGATCTTTACAATCCTATATTAAAATAGCTTTTTTCTATTTCAGTAGGAAGGTACAAAGCAGTAACCGTTTCAGTCGACTAAACGCTACGGATGATCGCAGCGCAGACAAAAATGCAACCGCTATACGCTACAAAAAGTAGACACGTTGCCCTAGACCTAAACAGAAGACGGAAAGCGCGATATCGCTAAAAAAGACGAAAGCGAGCCCACGCAGGCAACTTACGCACTGCTACCCCGCGCGCGGTCCCCACCATACGTCCACCCCTCGCGTCTTTCTTCCCCTCATCCATCAGGGCCACAATCGGCGCGTTTTTTCAGAAACATTTCGGACGTTTTGACGAAAACCGAGCGAGTGCGTGGAAAAATTTTTGGTTGTATGCGTGCAGTGCATGCGACTGCGGATAGTGCGTTGCGTGCGTCCGCGGAAGAAACGCATATTATTTCGCCTTCCGCCGACTTTGACTTTTATTTTGCTGACTATACACTAGTTTTAAATAGAACTTGACTTTGGGGAGGCGTGCATTCTAGAACTTTTATGTTAATTTTGAGGTGCAAATGTACTAATGGTGTGATTTTTGACCGGTGTCGAGTCTAGTGTTCTAAATTGAAGTAAGTTTTTTGTTTATTTTACTTTATATGAAAAACAAATCGTCAAAGGCGTGTCTGATTTTTTTCTCAATTTTTTTTCTTTTATGTTATCTCGTTACATTTTCCTGTGATCTCAGCATTTTGTTTTAACCAAATATATAAATAACTTTTAACTTTGACTTTTCTTTTATTCTTGTTACAATCTGGTGTATCAAAAATATATTTAGTTTTTCGCGTCAGTCATAATTTCTTTTTATGCTTGTTGACTCTGGATTTAATATTTGAGTATTAAATAATTCTTTTAGTAAAAAAAGTAACTTACAGGATTTTTGGCAACAAAATTATTCTAAGAGACAAGAATTCAAAACACGCCCTTTACGTACATCTTTAACACATTTTTTTTTAATTACGACTAACTTTAATTATCATGAAACAACACAAACAAAAAAATTAGGCGAAAAAGACTCTTTCCGCCTGTTCTGCTTTTGTATATATTCAAATGCGGAAGAGTGACTTGAGAATAATGTTGACAACTATTATGTTCTTATTAAAAAAAATATAATGGTAATTATTTAGTTTTTTTTTTTAATGTTATGATAAGTTAAATTAATTGTTGGAAAAACGAAAACAAAAAGTCCATCATAATAAAGTTTAAGCAACTATTACTTGGCAACATTGAAGATATTTCTGCCCCCCTTCCCTCCCGGGAGATGAGCAACAAACAAATTTAATCAATTTTTATCGACAAATTTTGCAAAATTGTCTATATTGTTTTAAAAACTATAGCCAGTTGAATTTTTTCTTGCAAAACTTTTAGATGCCTTTAGTTATCTAAAAATACAAATGTTTTTGAGAAATTTATGATTTAAAGTATAAAATTTGATCAAATTTTTCCTGGGGGTGGGGAACAAACGAAAAATCTTTTTGTTTTCAAGTTCCAAAATAAATATAGTAATTATTAAAACAAAAAACAAGAATAAATTTAATATTTTATAGATTATTATAATTACAAAATCCATGATTTGTTAGGTTTTACTATGTTTACCGACATTAAGGTCACCTATTATTTGAACTAAACTAGGTAGCTAAACCATTAATTTTGAAGTCAACCTGTTATAATAAATTGACCTCAGGTTATTTATTACCGTTTTAAAATTTAACAATTGGTTATCAATACTTACGAAATTCAAGGCAAACTTAAACATTGTACAAATACTTTCTTGTTTTAAACCATCTTAAAAAGATTAGATAACTGTATTAAGTTTTGTTTGGCATAACAAGAAATTTTAACTAGTTTTAACTTTTTCTATCAAAAAATCGTTTGGCATCATCAGTATAATTCAGGACTAGGTGTTTGGCATTCAGGCCTCGTTATAACTAGTTTTAACTCAACTCTACTATTTTCGAGGTCGTGAAGTTAGGTACATTTTATTAAAACGATAATTTATATCCAAGAAGTATTTGGGCCACTCGTACGAACAAGAGAACAAGAAACCCAAATATGCAGAAATTTATTTTATTTGTTTATAAATAAAAGCATAAAAGCCTCTTTGAATTTTTCGCATTTGTGACACAACTCAATTAAACGCGTTTGGCATCAAAACTTTTTAAACTTATTTCCACTACAATTCACTACACTACATTTACCCCTTGCCAAACAAAGCTTTAATGGGGCACTTCTATTATGTTAAGGGGTAGTTACTTTATTTTTAACTCTTTTTCTCTACTTTCCTAAAAGTATGCCTTTAGTTTGGTTGATTTTTTTACCTTAGAGGAGCTCAATATTAAATAGCGTTTAGGCCTATATTTATTGACTAAGTTTTAAATTTTTCTAAATTTAGACAGGGCCGTTCAATATCGCGAAAATATTATTCTACTATTAATTTTGAAGAAGTATATTTTTACTTTATTAAATATCATTAAATTTTAATAAAAATAAGTCAAATACGTATTATTCTTTCCTAAAGGATAAAAATTATATTTTTTAAAAGACATTTTTTCTTTTAAGTTAACCAACTTTTTCTAAAAGCCATAACCTGCAGTAGCTTAGATCTGAATAGGAAGCGATCTGCACTCATCTGTTTACCGAAAAAAACTATTTTATATTAAATATAGTATTTAAACAAAGGTATTGCCACAGGGTCGCCTAAAAATTATGGTCAAGAATTATATAAATTTATAAAAATACCTCAAAATTTCTGACACACCCTTTATAATGACAATCACCATTTTTTTAAGGACATTCTAAAATAAAATATGTATGTTTATATAATACAAAATGTACCAAAGATGTAATAATTTTTCAAAATTTTAAATTTAAACAATTTTCTATGGTTTTATTTATAAAATTGGAGAAAAAGAAAAATGATGAGTGATGAAAAGAAGTGATATATTAGTACTAAAAAGTAGACTAGGAAAAAAATAAAAGTTGTCAATATACAGGGTGTGTCAAAAATTGTAAGGTATTTTTTTAATTTAAATATAACCTTAACCATAACTTTTAGGCAACCCTGTAGTAATGCCTTTGTTTAAATACTATATTTAATATAAAATAGCTTTTATCAGGTAAACATTTGGTTATTTAATTAAGTCGTACAAAAATATATTTATTTGATTTTTCTAATTTTTAAAAGTATTTTTTTCGCGATAGTAAACCACCCTGTATGTACAGTCCCAGGATAGGTGTTACAAGAGGACAAATGAACCGAAAATTTTGGAATTTTTAAACGTCCTTTTGGGAAAACTACTCGCATGATCCAAAACTAATAAATACAAAATTTTAGTCCGATCGATAATATACAGGGCGAGTTAAAACTAAAAATATGAAAAATGACCAAGAGTAAAGTACCTTTATTTTTAAAAAATAGGACAAAACTGTATAAGTAAATGTTGTAAAGAATTAAATTTTATGTCAAAATTTTAAGGTAAACAATTAATGTGTTATGTTATGCATTAACAGTTTTTAAGTACTTGGCTTAAGGCAGCGAATAGGTAAAAAATATTAAAAATTAATATATTTTCTTTTAAATTTTGCTCCCTCCTGCTCATTATTTACGTTGTAAATGTAAAAATGCTTTAACTTTAAATTTTGACATAAAATTTAATTCTCTACAACATTTACTTATACAATTTTGCTCTATTTAAAAAAATAAAAGTTCGTTTTAAAATTCATAAATTTTTGGTCCTCTTGTAACACCTATATTGGGACACACTGTATATTCTACGGCAATTTTTATTAAAGCTTTTAGCATTTCATATGAAGCAAACATTTTTATGGGTAATTATTTTTTTTTTTTTTTTTGAAATAATAAAAATTAAAGACAGGTATGATTAAGTTCATCCGTGGACACACGATACCCTGTATATGAACGCTTTATAAATTTATATATTTTAGCTTAATTAACTTTGTTTTTTAATATTTTAATACATAGCTTGTTATGTATTAATTTCCAAGTCGGTTTTGTCTCCAAAATACCCCCTAAACTGGGTTAAAAACTCGATTAAATATTTATATTTTTAATTCCTCGGTAATATTACCGAATATCCTGAATACAAAACTAAATTTAACAGAGCAGGTATATATGCGTATTACCAAAGACAATTGTAGTTTCACTAGCATTACTCTATAAGAATCTCGAAAACAACTAATGAAATAAAATTTTATCACACACAGGAAGTATAAGAAAAAAAAATTAACAAAATTAAAAACGATTTTTGAAGATACCCATTTAAGGGCATTTTTATCAAGGAGAAAGTTTTCGTAAGAATGACTAACCATCACTACCTTAAGATTATAGATACAACCCCTTTACTTTATAACTTCAATAATACCCTTTTTAAAGAAGCCGACAAAAATATTACATAAACTCGTAAAAAAACTGGTCATAACTTTCTTAAATTAAATTGTCTTCTATAAAATAATCCCTATAATAAAACCTTTTAAAAACCCCGACTGGACCAAAGGGGTGTTTTGTTTTGTATAGATCCCCGCAAAACACGTAAATCGTTGAATTTTGTAAAAACAGAAATATGTTTAGTTGTTTTTATTTCTACTACTGCCTAGAATAGTATATTACATTACAAGTGTGGAAAATGACTAATTTCACACGAGTGGGAATATTGTAGCACGAGGCGTTAGCCGAGTGCGACAAACCCACAAGTGTAAGAAAGTCATTTTCACACGAGTACTGTACACTATTTTTCCTACGACCACAAATTATTCACCAAAAAAAAAAAATTAAAGTTTGTCTGTTCAGAAAAAATAAAAACAATTGAGAACTTTGCAACACTAGGGTGATATTTACTTTGCAACACTAGTGTGATATATACTTTTCCTCACTGCTATATTATACTGTTTTGACAATATTTTTACATCGAAAATCACCTACCTAGAAGCATTATATAACTTTTATCATTTTGGAATTTAAAAAGGCCCTCACTTAATAAAAATTGTATGGTTTTGTTAGATAATAACGCTAATAGTTTAATACGGTTTTCTGCTATTATAAGGGTTTTTTAAAAATTATCGATTCTTACATATTTTAGACACTCTTCTAAATAAAACGTAAGTGGTGCATATCCAAAATATTCCGTTTTTTAAAAAATATCAGTAAATAAACTTACGGGACCAGGGAGTGAAAAGGGGTGCTGGGTGGGGTAAAATTGGTAAAACGAGTTAATGAAACTGACATCACATGTAAAATTAAGTAAAAATAACTGTTTTTCCTCATATTTTTAAGAAAAAATATGAAAATTGTAAATGCATAACCTAAAGTCCTTAAAGTAAGGAAAAACGACTACCAAACGTCAGTTACCATGCAAAATATGGAAAGGGTCTGATTCTATTTATAAATGGATAAAAGAAAGTGGATTCATAAAGTGTGTATTAGCCTTAGGTTTAATTAGGGATTAAAAAAAGATTTAACTAGTTGTTTGAGTACACGAAGAAAGAGAGGAAGGAATTTGATCTATAGGCTTTTTTCTCTGGCGCTTTAGGTCGAACGGTCAAGCGGCAAGGCTGCCTCTATAAAGTACGTGCTCAAAGGTAGAAGGGAGATTTTTAATTTGATCTACTTATCTCACAACACTGTGCCAGTCAGTGAAAGTTGTTTTTGTGGTTATGTCTATTTTTGTTTATGTTTTTATTTTTTCGTAAATTTTAATAAATATAAAATAAGATGATTTTCGCTAATTTGGGTTCTACCGTTTAAGGTAAATAAAAGTTTTTTTACTGTCACTACAATAAATATGTCACTTGCAAAACCAATAGCAGTTTTTAGAGTGACATCATAATATGTATCACACCAGTGTTGTAAAGTACTTTGCAACACTAGTGCTGTAAAGTACTTTGCAACACTAGTGTGATATAACGCATTTTCTATGCATGAAATCAGTGTGCTATTTGCTATTTTCACAAGTGGTCGTAGGAAAAAATTATAAACAATAGACAAATAAAATTAAGAAAATAAATGACCATTTAGTATTTTACTGAAATAGAAATAATAAAAATAAATCATTTTAATTTAATAAGATACAAAAAAAGTCGATAAGGCTTTTAATGTTAGAAAAAATTATACAGGGTGTTCATTTAAAAACTTTCCACTCAAGTTATCTTCGAAACGAGACAGATTTGAGGTAATCGCCGAAACACGTCAAGATATTTATTGAAGGGGAACGTTTTTTACAAAAATTGGACGGCGCCCCTTTAACTCCTTAACCACCAGGGCCACCACCCCAAAATTCTTAAATGAAAAGGCGGGTCGAGTGATACATCATTTTAAAGCTCCTGACGAGTACTTTATAACCCTAGAATATGAAGTCAATATCTTCACCTATTACAAAATGGCGGTACTTTAAAAATTACCTAAATATCTGATTTGGATGGTCATATTTCCGAAACTAATAAAGTTAGATGTACTTAATGTGGTATTTTCTTAAAGCTCATTTAAAGATCTTTTTAATGGTAAAATAATATACAGGGTTCTTAAATAAAACAAAAAAATTACTTTTTCTTCTACCCTGTATATTACTACCAGTATCACCATTAAAAAGACCTTTAAAAGAGCTTTAAGAAAACACCACATTAGGTACATCTAACTTTATTAGTTTCCGAAATATGGCCATCCAAATCCGGTATTTAGGTAATTTTTAAAGTACCGCCATTTTGTAATAGGTGAAGATATTGACTTCATATTCTAGGGTTATAAAGTACTCGTCAGGAGCTTTAAAATGATGTATCACTCGACCCGCCTTCTCATTTAAGAATTTTGGGGTGGTGGCCCTGGTGGTTAAGGGATTAAGGGACGCCGTCCAATTTGTGTAAAAACATTCCCCCTCAATAAATATCTTGACGTGTTTCGGCAATTTTCTCAAATCTGTCTCGTTTCGAAGATAACTTGAGTGGAAAGTTTTTAAATGAACACCCTGTATATTTTTTAATGCAGCACTTTGTACTTTTAATTTTTTTTTAATGTAATCATTAAAAACTGGATTAGTTAGTTTGTATTTTTAACTTTTAAGTAGGTAGCCTATAACACCTATTTATAATTTACAGAGTACAGGGCCGTTCCTAGGGTGACTCGCGCCGTGGTGCCCACTTTTTAATTTCCCCTCTCGCGCAGCGTTGCGCCCCTGGGGCTTTAGGTTACTTGCATCCCATCCCCAGAAACTCTTTGCACCTGTAGCCCACTTGCGTCCTGCGACCAGAAAAGGTATGACCCATTTGCGTCCCGCCAATTACGTATAGGCAGGTACCAATTATTTGAAAAAAAATCCTATTTATTCACTATTTAAGTATTTATTAAAATATTACATACATAATTTTAACCTACTTGGCTAAATCTTTTTTCGTTTTATTAAGAAGTTTAAAAAAAAAAGATTTAACTAACCAGAACTAACCATGACCCTCCAATGTGACAGTTTTGCTTGACCGTTTAAGAACGTTTTTAAACCAATCAAAATTCACGTGTCTAACTGTAGTGTCTGAAAGAGGTACTGGTGGTGTTTTTTAGAGAATGTTCACTGGAAAGCTACCCGTGTCGGTCGCCTGTGTTTGCTAGGTAAAGTAATGCATTAATGGTGGGTTTATAAAAAAATTTAGCATTTAATTTAACATTTAACATTTAGCATTTAGAATTTAACAAAAGTTTGGCTTATGGTGATTCATGTAGACGTTCATAAAACACATTTAACATTTAGGATTTAACATTTATCATTTAAGAGTTGACCAACTTTTATCTTCTTAAATTAAATGCTAAATGAAAATTCGACTGCGCATGTCAGAGTGTTTTCTGTACTGTCATAATTAGATAATTTTGGTTTTGGTTTTATTATTGTTTTGATCAGCACTATTTAGTAAACATCAAATCTACGTGATAAATCTGCCCCTTCAGCCACTTTTTTGAAAGATAAAGCTAAAGATTAACTTAAATAAACATCGAAAGACTTTTCCAGTATCATTTATTTGTGCAATAATTAAATAAAAATGACCATGAACAATTTTTTAAGTACAAGAGGATGTCTCTTGATATGTACAACAAACTTCTTCAACTTGTTTGGCCTAAACTCAAAAAGGATCCTAAAGAAATTGTTACAATGCGCATGATCAAATAACTATTTTTAAAATTTTTATAAACAGTGTCTAAATTACTAAATGCTAAATCTTAAATGTTAAATGTAAAATGTTAAATGATAAATGCTATTTTTTTTTTTATTAAATCACCATAAGTGTGGAGTGGTAGTTTTATCTTCTGTGGAACCTACTTTAGCTAAGAATGGGATTACAAATGTCAAATAGAAGCAAACAAAAAAAATAGTAAATAAATTTAAATTAAAATATCTATTGTTAACAAATATGTGACGTTGAATTGATATGAAAAAACATTATTTACTACCATCCCATTTAATTAAAACCCGGTCCACAAAAATATTACATAAAATAGATAAAAAACTGCCCAATCCTTTTTTATTCTTTTTACTTCATACAATACAACCACCCCCATAAAACATCCCTTTTACCGGGCAGAAAAAAGGCCTTTTAATAAATAAAATTATGCCGATAAAATCATTCAACCGCAAATTCTTGTTGTCCTTACCCCACTCAAAGATAGAACAGGTAAATCCCCGGTCACATCAGGGTTATAGAAATAGGCGAGGGGTGAGAGGGATCGCTTTTTAGCCAATGGAAGGGGCGTATCCTCAAACGGGACAAAACAGGGTTGTTTTTCAATTGACAGCGAATATCGCGCATAGTAAAAAGATAGTTGTGAAGTGCGGGTCATAGAGACATCCTAGAGGAAGAAAGTGTGCATTTAGATTTTTGCGGGAAGTTTTTGAACATTTGAAAAATCGAACAAATTGTGCTAGTTTTTTATTGTTAATTTTAAGTTGTAAAACTTTAATGGATTGTAGACTATTATATACCTGTGACAAGATATAAGGTAATTTTTTTGCATATTGAATTCCTAAATCCTTTTTCTTCTGCGATATTAAAGCAATTAAAAAAAAGTGTAACAGAATGCCCTACAAAAAATGTTGTTAAGGGGAAGCGAAAACATTTGCTTTATATTTGGCAAGTTCTGTGGATGTATTCTTTAAAATGAAATACATATTTAACCAAATAAAAAAAAAGTATATCAAATATATGGATCTAACAGAGGTATCGTCATAGGGTACCCTAAAAAATACGGTGAGGGCTATTATGTTAAATAAAAATAAAATAATTTTTTAAGTCACCCTGTATAATGTTATTTTTTTTACATAAAAACCAAAACAATACCAACTTATTGCCCCCTATTTTATAAACAAAGCCTTTAAAAAAAACAAATTTTTTAAACTAGAAAAAATTATTACAATAATTTTTGGTACATTCTGTACCTATTGCCTATTTAAAAATGTATTATATATTTTATTAACTAGAATTAATATATTTAAAAAATAGGGGTTGCCATTATACAGAGTGTGTTTATAATTGTGAGAATATTTAAATATACAGAGTGATCAAACTTAAGTCACAACTGTTGCTATTATTGGACGTACGAAGTCGGTTAAATAAGAGAAGTAGTAGTATATTTTTTGCTGATTAACGTGATGCCAAGAGAAAACAATTAAACATGGAGTTTTTTATTTATTGCAAATAATATACACTTTTTAATGGAATACCCTGTATATTATATTCCCATTAAAAAGATCGATCAAAGAGCTCAACATGTGATATATCCAATTTTTAATAATTTCGGAATTATGGCTATCCTCAGAGATTTGATAGTAAACTCATCATTTAATAGATATTTTAGAGAGCATTTAGAAAATACCACATTTGATATATCTATCTCTTTTAGTTTTAAAAATATGGCCATCCAAATCTGTTTTTTTAACTTTCATTATATTTACACAGCTTTATAGGTATAAGCACAAAATTAGTGTCAGAGATAAAATGGACATTATATCTGTTATTCTTTAGAATTGGATGGCCATATTTCCAAAACTATAGGAGAAAAAAATATTACCTCTGGTATTTTCTTAAAGTTCATATCAACAAAACTAAACTACTACTTCTCTAATTTAACCAACTTTTTATCTCCTCATAATGCCGACTTAAGTTTGATCACCCTGTATATTAATTTTTATAGGCCCTATGAACATACCTTTGTATAAATACTATACCGGTATGGAAACCAAACCGTCGATCATAGGTAAATCTTGCATTGTATCCCTTCCACCAATTTGCTATGTACTCTCCTAAAATTCACCGCTGCAACGAGCGCCCGATTTAGGAGAACGAAATCAGGGGCTCCTGGCTTATACCGCTTCCGTCTTTCGTCGGACGGTTCATTTCCACACCTGTATTTGATTTAAAACATAGTTTTTAACACGCTTTTATTAACTTGGGTTGTAACTATCTATCTATCCATCTGGCTGCCTATGTAACGGAATCTTTGAGCCTAATTTTAACCAACTTCCAGCTATTCGATTTCTTTGAAACTTTGCACACGTATTAAGGACCCATGACAATGCAATAATCTGCAAACAGTATCCCGTTATCTTATTTTTGATCGCCAGGAAAAAAATTCCATTATATTATAAAAACAACACCTAGGTTGCCATCTGTTGGCAACATTTCAAACTTTGCTATTAAATGAAGAAGAAATTTTTTAGTGGGTTGCAATATGTTGGCAACGGTCCAAACATTGCCTGGATTGTCATCTGTTGGCAAAATTTCAAACTTTGCTACTTAATGAAGAAGAAATTTTTTAGTGAGTTGCAATCTGTTGGAAAAATTTTAAAATTTGCTACTATTGTCATTTCATAGGGGGCTGGTTATTTTCTTTTTGCTGCTTAATTAAATAGTATGTTCTAATTTACTGTTATATTAAGAATTTTGTGCAATATAACGAACTAAAAAAATGAAAAATAATTAATAGTTTAAAAAAACTAAAAAAACACGCTTTTATATGCAACCGAACTAAAAATTAAAAAATAATTTTTCATTAAAAAAATATTTTCACTTCATAGTAAAAAGCGTGGGGTGCATTTTACTATTTTTTCATAACATTTCCATCATAGATATTGGCAAATATAATAATTATAACATTTAATATATTAAGCACCCCACGCTTTTTACTATGAAGTGAAAATATTTTTTTAATGAAAAATTATTTTTTAATTTTTAGTTCGGTTGCATATAAAAGCGTGTTTTTTAGTTTTTTTAAACTATTAATTATTGTTATGTTATTATAACAGATGTGTAAAGTTCGCTTCATATTCACATGCCACATCAATCAAATCTCCTTGCATGATTTTTAAGCGACATTACACTGATGTCGCATACGACACTGAAAAGTCAAATCGCAGAATAAACCAGCTAGAGACAGAAAAGTTTTCTCAAAGGAAAAATTATATCATAGTCAAAAATAAAGATATTATTCTACTAAAAAGAATCAATTTCCAGGTCAAAATTGTAAAAGTATTCGTAAACAAGGCTGTTTGTTATCCCACAGAAAAGCTGATAAGTAGTGAGATGAGTCAAAGTCTAAAATTTATTATAGTCCAGTATGAACAGCTGACGAAAGAAATATGTATTTTCAAAAATATATATATTTTTTTTTAACTTTAAAGGAGACCGTTTTCGGTATTTTTTGCGCAATTTTTTTTTATAAAATAAGATAGGTACCTATGTCAATTATTTTTTTAACTTTAAAGCTATTAAAGCAAAAATAAGGACACTTCGTGAATTTAAGCAGCAACCTTTTTGGGTAACAAAATCGACTTAACTTTTTTGAGTGACCAAGTATCTAATAGTTTTGTTTCTCAGAGTTATTACACACGGTCCGTTAAGTCTTCGATTCTACCTGAACTGAAAGGAAGTCCGCGAGTAAGTGCGAACGTGTGTATGGTCGTTGGAATCAAATAAGAGAAATCATAAAAGTTATCAAGTCCACGTTGACTACAAAATTATTACGAATTGTGTCGTCGCCTTTTGCGCTGATAGTAAGACAAAGCGTCGCGGCATGATAAAGGGTTTTTTAAATATAAAAACAAGTGGCGGTATTTTGTTTATGGTTAAATGATTTTTCTTATTTAATTCTAACGACTTTATGCTGAACTGACAGCTCGTTCTAATGCTAATTCATAGTATCGGTCTTAGTCGCAGACTTGCCTTCACACCATTCATGCCTATTAACAGATTTCCTTTGGACAAAAGTCGGTTAAGGAGTAGCTAGAGTTTTGTACTTTAACTTAATAAATTCAATATTGCTGAAATTATTTTTAAGAACAAAAAACAATGCGGCAAAAAAAAAATTAAAAAAACAAATTTTAAATTTCTTAAGGTATAAATATTGACTAACCATTTAATCGCGATTTACTAATAGATAATTGTCGACAAACAGCTAAGAAGGGCACCTGCCCCCTGCTTACCACCTGGCTGCGACCAAGATCGTTTGACTAGGTAAGGTTGCCTCATTACGTCACATATGTACCGCACTGCTGGTTCCTTGGCGCCAACAAGGATGTCTAGACGGATAATACTATGAGGGCAAAAGAGCGCGATATACAATATTTAAAAGCAGCTAGAATAATCATTGTTAAATAATTTATTAATAGGAAATAAAGAAATTATGCTAACAACTGGAATTAACAGTATTTAAAAGTATTTCTTTAATATTGAGAAAAAAACACAAACTATACTGTTAAAAACTTCATTAAATAATGAGCAAAATACATAATATGTGACGTATGGTCCGCCATGTTGCAAGGCTTACGAGGCAACCTTACCTATATAGTCAAACGATCTTGAGCTGCGACCATGTTGATTACTATATAGTTTTTCTGGCTTAACTATGAGACAATAAGTGAAAGATTTCCTTATTACGAAATTTTGTTGAAATTTTAGTCGTAGTACTAGATATAAATTAAATTAAGTAAATGCAAAACCCAATGTTAAAAATAGACTTAAAGTTTTGCGATTCCGCAAATTTGTTTACCATTATTATGAATAAGAAATTTCCTAGATGTTTTGAGACATTAGTGTGTTGATTACCAATCTTTCAAGTGTTACTTTTTCTGTTATTTGTTTTGCCAAATAATGAAGTTCAATTTTGCTTTCTGGTAAGAGTGGTAAGACCAATAAACAAAAAAAATGTGGATTTAAGAATAAGAACCTATTTTTTTTTTATTTTTTTATCTTTAGACAAACTACGAAGGCTAAAAGCCTAAATAAATACTAACGTACCGTGGGTGTCTTAAGCGAGGTATCAGGGAGTTTGTTGACACGGGACTTAAATACTTGAAGCTTGGGGGGAAGGAAAGACCTCCGCGGGCAGCAGGTTCCACATTCTAGAAACTCTAAGGATAAAAGAACGAAGAAATTGGGAAGCTCGGGGCCTGTCGAGGTGGACCGTATAGGGATGCATACGCGCGGCACCAGGAGTTTCTCTGGTGGGAACCGTAAGTGGAGGAACTATACTGGACAATTCTTTAGAGCAGAAGTCATGGAAGTACCTATAAAAAGCGATAAATCCCCCACAGCCCGACGATGAGCAAGAGGGGAAGCCTTTCGGTAAGTGAAGGATCATTAATGAGACGAATAGCTCTTCTTTGAATGGAATCATGAATGCTTAGGGTTGTGGGGGACGCCATGCGAGGTGGGATTTGGGACACATACAAAGTGTATAAATTAGAAGGGAAAAATACTTTTTGGCTCGAAAGAGAAATCCAAGCTTTTTGAAGCTGCCGTGGCTATAGATACAATGTGTTTATGCCAGTTGAGGTTACTTTTAAATGTGACGCCCACAAGATTGAAGGTGTCCTTGCTCTGTAAAACTTGGCCGCTCATAAGTAGAGGATGAGTATTTGGTGACTCTTTTCGCGACAAGGAACATGATTGTGTTTTGGATGCATTAAAATGGACGAGATTTTTGGCGCCCCAATCCAATATTAAATTAGGATCCTGCGAAAGAGATATCTGCATCGCTCTGCGTTTGTTTTCCAAATCAGGTTTAGTGATGGGTTTAGGTAGCTGAAATTATTTTACGCTTAAATTAAGAGGCCTAGTTTTAAACTGCAAAATCTTCAGTTATCTTATTTAATTCAAAAAAATAGATAAATGTCCCAATATTTGTATTTTTCAGCGCCGATTTTAAGTAAATCATTTTTTAGGCCCTGACTACATCAGTTAACAAAGTACCTATTGAAACTTAAGAAAGATTGAATCACATTCAATTTAAAGGTTCATTCTTTTTTTTTAATGAAAAGTCGTAATATTGGTGATTGTACACTTTGGAACTTATTTCTACATTCTTACATCATATTTATTACTTAACTGTCTCTAACAAAAAATACTTATTTTTCTTGCTTATTAAATACAATTTTCCGAAGAAAAACAGAAAAAAAATCTCTTACATAATTGGCAACGTCGTACGCGACATCGTGTTGGTAGGCAAAAAAATAAATACCTACGTCGGAAAAAAAAGTTTGATAGTTAATTGCATACATTAATGCAAGTAATGTTTACCCGAATCGAAATCACATTTTATTTTTAATATGTATTACTGTATCACTGCGTGCACTGGCGGCGAGTACGTCAGTGCAAGGGGGCCAATGCACCCAAAGAAGTGAAATGTATGGGTGCAATGCATCCATATGACAAATGAACATTTGAACATTTTTGTCCTTTAGAACTGTAGTGGTAATGATGTGGGTTAGGTTTTTTAGTAATAATAGAATACTAACTTTTGCTTATTTTTGCTTATTCTTCTGAAGAATATGAAGGTAATGATCTTGTTTTTTTTTGCTCTTTAAAAATTTTTGTCATTTGGCACCGGCATCCATATGAAAACTTAACACCCGCCGCTCCTGAGTGTGTGCATTTTGATACGAAAGAGTTGTTTTTGGGACGCGAGACCCTATTATACGATATGGATTCGATACAAGCAAAATAAACTTTTTAATAAGGAGTGCTTGATCCCATTTAAGCCAATGTTCGCTAAATTTTGTGACGTTATCTTTTCCCGTAACTCTTTGTTTACAATCGTACTGGAAGGTTTTTTCGAGGTTTTGGTGTTATTTTTTTGCTTTTTGGTCATTGGACTTTTATATATGTTTAGTTTTTACTGTTTATAGTTAAATTGAGCAGTTATTAGTACTGCAGTTACAGATAATTTTAAAACTTGTAAACAGGGGTCACTGACTTTTGGATATTTTTTACAGGGAATTTACGTTTAAATCGTTATTAAGGGAAAAATAAACTTTTTTTTTATGTTTTTTAGTGATTTTATTTTATGGTATTCAAGTATTGGCTTATTTTGTCAGATAAAAAAATATTATGGCAAAAAGGTGACGTCACAAACATAACCTATATTTTCGGACAAATATAAAAATCGAGCGCTCCTTATTAAAAAGTTTATCTTCCTTGGGTTCGATATACTTTGAAGAGAAAGACTCATTGCAATTCTGAAGAAGCTAGACGCATTTACGGAAAATGTTTTCCTAATCGAAGGCAACCAGCTAAAAGAAGACTCCCAAAGACTTGAGAATATTTTGTGTTTACTAATACATTTAACTGTAACTTTAAGTGATTTACGAATGTTGTTTTTTTTGGTGCATCGCATCGTTGTAAATAAATGACTGATAGTCGTGGATATTGGTGCGTGTATCGGTATCGGCCCATATCGGTAAGTCCTGTCATTTTTTTGACGTGACAACGTCTTATAATTCGATGGACCTGGCTACACGCACCAAAAACATGAGCGAGGGCGCCGAACTAGCGATAAAGAGGCACAATCACTACGTGGTTCGACATCTGTTTCTCTCCTACTTGAGTGAGAGTGCAGTGAAAAGTGAATGTGGTGTCAATTGTTTATAGCAACGATAATTGCGGCGATAAAGGTAATGATTCTTTCGACGTTGTCACGTTCAACTATCGTCAGTAAACCGACTTTGCAGACAACCGATTTTTTGAGTAAATGTAATTTACTGAAAGCGCTATTAAATAAAAAATATACCAATTTGATGAATTAGTTGCTGTTCTCGTGCGCTCGTATTCCTGTTGTCTTGCAACGTTGCCAAATGTTTGGAAAAAATATATTTACGACTCAATTTCCTCGAAAACAATTGATTTTCGGACATGATTTATTATGAACTTTTTGCTTAGAATAATGCATGGAATCACCTCTTAAAGTTACGAACAATATTTCCCTAAGACCCTGTATTTTGCCTTAATAAGCTATAACCACAATCACTGCAAAAATTTGACTGTGCTGTTAAGAAAAACCACTAATTTATTAAGTCCAATGTTTAATTACAAACAACTTTTTCTCTGAACAAAAACCAATTTAACAAAGCATAACAAATAATTCTACTAATGATGATGGGAATGTTTTTGCAATAATCTACGTCTTTTTGTAAATTTGAAAAAAATTACGAAATTAAAAACCAATTTTCGTAAATCAACATTAAAGAATTCTTATGATAGATAAGCGGTCGACCACTATGTTTGTCAAAATTATTTGTTGCAGGGATTTTTATCTGGGAATAAATATTTTCGTACCAACCTAGACGTTTAACCAAACAAACCGCATCAGTGGCATTGGGAAAGAGATATCGTAAACAGAGAGCAATATCAACAAAATTTTGCACTAATATAATGACTAATATACATAACTGACGTGATAAGTTTGGTAGTTATTGACAGAATCAGTCACGAGTTGAGTACACTTTTTTCTATATTATTATTTCCAAAAACTTATACAGGGTGGGAATTAAGTACTTCCATTAAATTTGACAGACAACTTATCCTTTGAACTATTATAGTATAAAGAGTTTATAAGGGTAAATCAACTTTTTTGTCCCAGTTTTAAAATTTTCATATTTTTATGAACTTTTTTTTATGTAATATATACTTATTTTAAATAATAGTTCATCATTTCATTAACTGTAATCTGCAATGAGCAGCGCACTTTAATCAGTTTCAGGAATAAAACCAGAAAAATCCACATAAGGTACGTCTCATGTACACAAAATTTGAACCCAAAACAACCAGGATTAAAAAGCAGGGTCACTGCCAACAGAACTAACTAACTTGTCAATCATTAAGCCATATTACCATATCCCAAGGACAACTGTCCTACGGACAACAATTCAGTTATCCAAGTCACTGTGGTTGCCCGACGGACATTTTTAAAACTTTTCAAAGTTTAAACTAATAGAATATCGTTAATTTTTGTTTTTTTTTTTTCATCTTACAGTAAAATTTAGATCAAATATTAGGAATTATTGAAATACATATAAGGTCTAGCAGTAATAAATTCAGCAGTATTTTGACATTACGCATGCTCAGTAGTGGTTTTAAATTAGGGAAAATTTATTAAAGTTACTGCTAGACTTTAATTGTGCCAAAATAAAGTCGGTCGTGTGCCTACCTTATTATTACATTTCAAAACGAAATAAGGTTAAGGTTTAAAATAATCTTTGTTTATTTTCAAAATGAACTAAAAAAATGGAGATTTCTTCTTTAGAAACTATACAAAACTAATACATAAAATTGGGGCCGTATTAACTGTATAAGGCGCCCCAGGCTACAATTCTCAGAGCGCCTATAAAAAAAGTCAGTGCTTCCTTTTCCCGCCTATTTCATTTATTTTCCAGCACCTTATTCACAAACAAATTTGTTCTAATCCCCACACGACCTAAACTTATTTAAAAACTCCCTGTCTAGCGACTATTACTCCCTGGCTGGCGCCTATTTTTTCATGGCGCCCTAGGCTGTAGCCTAGTCAGCATAATGGATAAAACAGCACTGCATAAAATAGACTATAAATAAAAACATATAATATTATATTTTTAGGTTAGAAATAATGCAAGCTTGTTACGCTGACCAATAACACTTCTTCACATAGGCGCGTTAAGGTTTAGCAGTAATAAAATAAGGAGTTTCCGTTAATACTGCTAGCACTATTTGTTCATTCCCATAATTCCCTATTATATATAATAACATGATTGATTACCCAGGTTAGTTTATATTTATAAGGTTGCGACATATCCTCAACTTTTAGGCGGTTCGAGGTCGGGGACGCAAGGAAGGGCACTTCTCGGAGAAAAGTTGGCAAGACTGGGTAAAAATCAAAGCTAAAGATCAATCCAGTGGTGTCTAGAATTCGCGCATTTCATTTTGAATTGTTTTGGAAGTGATATTTGTTGAAAGATGTAATTCCAAATGTTTTTTATTTAAAGTAAAAGAATTTACAACTTGATAACAATTAAAAACTGGTGTGTAAACGGTTTTTTTGCTAATACAATAAACTGTATATCTCCGGCACTGAACAACATGGCCGAAAAATGGAAGATGTGACGTCATAACACGTCAAAGCAATATGGCCGAATGTCGAGACCTTATATAGACCGACTTTGATTTATTACTAACTTTTTTCAGTTATTTAAGTGACTGGTTTTCCAAGAGACTGTTTGTCCGACGGACATTTTTTTAATTTTTTAAACCTTGAACTGTCTGAAAAAATATATTTTATTTTTGGCATTTTTATTTAGCTCACAGTAATATTTAGATCAAATACCATCTTAAACCACATAACTTATTAAAAATGTTAATTACTTACGTATTTCTGCTGGTTGTCCGACGGACACATATTAAAACCAACTACTTTTTTTTGCGAAACTTGGTCGATTGGGGCCGCAATTATGACAAAAAAAAAAGATGAATATTCGCAATTTTAAATTTTCTGTGGATTAACTAAGGCTGTGTTTATGTTGGAGCGGTTTTGGGCCATGTTAGAAGCGCGGTTCGCACGAAGTAACCTTAAATTACTGTAACATGGTGCTTTTGTAACGCCGCGTAGTACAGCAATCTGTGGACAAAAACCTATTTATCGTTTTTTTGGCATGGGTCCTATTTTTAGTAAAAATAATACTTAATTGACTAAATGTTCATTTTCCAAAATCATAGATTCGTATGTGCACGCATCATTGAAATTTATCGCATTAAAGTTACTGATCTTGATGGATTGCCAATGTTATTACCTGCGCGAAACAAAAGTTACATTTCATGGACGAAAAACCGGGTTGTGCGCAAGCAAATCGAGGGTAAATGCACCTGGCGCCAAACAGACTATCCGCATTATCGGAAAGAATTTGTCGACCGGCAGTGGCGTCCTGGTTTTCTGTTCGGAGTACGGTAGCTAATGAGCGTCACGGTCAGACCGCGGACGGAGGGTACGGGGTGACGGTGTTTGTATTTGGCCACGGCTTTTAAGTGCGCATATTCGTCAACCCATTTGTTTACTGAGCGAAGTCGTAAAAATCCGAAAAATGCTTCTTGGCACTGCGGATCTAAATGTAGGTTATCTATGATTTAAATAAAAATTAAATAAAAAACATAGTGTTTTTATCAGTTGTATTTGATGAAGGCGACAAATACATGAAAATTTCTTTATAATTATATCTTAAGGTTCTAATTATACAAACAACACCCTGTATAATATATTACCATTAGAAAGATCGAAGCAGCGGCGGCTGGTGATGGCCAATTTGGTTGGCCAACCCGCACCATAGGTAAAAACTAATTTTATTTAGGCCTCTTATTATAAGTAATAAATCCATTTTAAGTGATAATAGTATGTTAAATAGTAAAACAAATAACAGGGGAAAGTGATTTTATATACTGCAATAATAGAAAATTAAAAAAATTAGTATAATTAACAATGGTGCGGGTTGTCCCACCAAACTGGCCATCACCAGCCGCCGCAGAGCCAAAGAGCTTTACAAAAATACCACATTGGATATGTCTATCTCTATTAGTTTTGGATTTGGAGATACAATTTTGTGCAACATTCCCATAAGCTCGCTGCGCTGTACTTCGCGCTGTTTTTCCTCGCCCAGCACAGCTCCAACATAAACAAAGCCTTAGTAGCACTTTCGGATTTTTTTTTCCCTAATTTTTGGTTAATCGGGAAAAAATCAGATAAAAACCAAGTGTGCAAATTTAAGCTTTTGCCGTATTTAATTTACAAAAATAAAAAAAAAAAGACTTAAGAAATTTATAGTAGAATACCAAAACACTGGAGATAAACAACATTAAAAGAAACTCAACCTTGAAGATGGCTTAAGACTTATCAGATTAAACGCTGTATTGAAAATCTAGGCAATCTAAAAACAGCTTTAATTTAACCCAAATCGACTTTTTGACATTCAAAATTCCTGCAATTAAAAAACTATGCAAAAGAGCGCGCAATCTTAGTGGTCCCATTTAATTGGTATAATTAATTATCAATTTAAAATTAGATTGTTGCTAGCTCATTTATTGTCTATTAATTTACCACTCAATCTGGATGTTGTTTAAAAAAAACTGAAGGTAAAATTTTACAATAGTTTAACATATCTTTTATGATACCCCAGTTTATTTCCTTACTATAATTATTTAAAATAAAAATACCAATGAATTAAGGACATGAATAATTTTACAATACGATTTATTTAAAGAAAACAATTAAATATTGCAAAATGTATTGTAGCGTTTCCTAGATACAGGGTGTCAAAGCTTTCATTTAAGTTTATGTATTTTTATATATTTTATTTATTATATTAAACATTTTTCACCAAATTTGGTTTTTGGGGATTTTTCAGAGTAGGGAATCAAAATCTACTTATGTTATTGTTGTAAAATATAGATGGAGCCACCTACAGTTCTTTGCTTATATTGAAATTGCCATAAATTTTTTTGCCTCGGCATAGGCCTAGTAAATAATTCTTATTATCTCACGTTTTCTAATCAAAAAGGTATACCTAGTAAATATCGCTACGAGCAACTTTTTTAAGATATTTCTTATATTTAATGTTTCTCCCAAAAGCTAAAAAAGTTGTAGGGGAAACCACCTGTGAAAAACACCCGGTATATCGGATCATTTTCTTCAGAATAACATTTGCTAAATATTAATTTTTTTTTGCAGAGACTGCTTTTGACTGCCTCATCATGACTCAATCGCAGCAGTATTGTCTGCGATGGAATAATCATCGATCAAATCTCTTGACTGTTTTTGACGAACTTCTTCAAAACGAAGCCTTCACAGACGTCACGATAGTTTGTGATGTGGGAAGCACTATTAAATGCCATAGGATGGTATTGGCTGCTTGTTCACCATATTTTCAGGTAAGAAGAAGCTCAGTGAAAAAATATATAAAATTAGTATTTATTCTTAACTGTACATAAAGATATCATCTAGATAGGTGATATCAAAAACTGAAAAGGTCATAAAAGCGTCGCGAAGAAAAGTTACAAGTTATCAATCAAATTATCGAAATTTTTCTCTAGTAAACCATTTTTATATTTTTGTTATTATATCTAGAGTTTAGAAACACTGTATATTGCATAAGGAATTGTCCTGTGCTTAAGGATCTAATCATTTTTTTAATTTCAGAACCTCTTCACAGATCTACCCTGCAAGCATCCTGTTGTAGTACTAAAAGACGTAAAGTACTGCGAAATAAAAGCTATATTAGAGTACATGTACAGGGGAGAAGTGAATGTTGCTCAAGATCAATTAGCTGGATTGTTAAAAGTTGCAGAAGCTTTAAAAGTTAAAGGACTAGTAGAAGAAAATAGGTATGTATACGTTCAGTTATTCAGAACTGACTTCTAAAAGCTAAAGCAGTATGCAGCTTAAAGCACATCATTGTATTCAGCATAAAACCATTAATTTTTTTTTTCAGAGCCTGTAAAAGCCCTAGAGAGGAACTGGCACCAGTCGATCCACCACCCCCGATCCCAACGTCAAATTCCATTGTTCCAAACCCCGTCCATAGCAGCAGCAGGTTAAACTCACCACCTCACTCCACAAGCTCGCTGTATAAAAACCCTTATAGTTCGTATGACAGAAAACCACATAATGACCATAGTGCTAGAATGAATTTGCCTATTTGGGCAGTACCTGGGTTACCGTTACCACCACACACTGCAGCGGTAAGCATAATCTTTATAAAATTTAGATAACTTACTTCTTTTTAATCTGCATTTAATTAAAACTTGTTTTGCTCATAAAAAATATTATTCTTGTAGGTACCAATTCAAAATCATCCTCATGCAGCTGCAACAGCTGCAGCCGCCATGTTAAGTAGTGCATATGAAGCTGTTAGTTCAGACATGTCACCTCTTAAAAGAAAAAAGTTAAGTAGTCTTTTAATGCAACGAGACACGCCAATCTTGAGGACGGTATTGGGACAAGGTCAGGCAGATTCCTCGCAGCCTGTCAGTTTAGTCTGTCATTCGGAAAGCGCTGAACACTCTGGTAGTGAAGATAGATTAGTAAAAGTAAGTTATATTAAAATGATGAAAGACCCACATAACATTTTTTCTTTTTTTTCTTATAGCATATGAAAAATGAGCCCTCGGAAGATGCCCAATCGCCATATACTGATTTTACGGAAAGAATGAATGACGAAGAGGAAAAATCTAAATTAGCCATACCCTCATCTTCCCTCAATCTTTTACACATGATATTCGAACAGGAGTAACATCTGGAATTGCTACTTACGTTCCATCTCAGAAACCGGAATGGAAAAGATATAAACAATACACTAGAAATGATATTATGTCTGCTATCGAAGCAGTAAAGAACGGGATGTCCGCACTGCAAGCTGCTAGAAAATACGGTGTTCCTTCCAGGACACTTTACGACAAAGTTAAAAAAATGGGAATTACCACTAGTAGGCCATTTAAGAGAGGTAATAATGGCAGCTCTGCATGTTTTCCTTATAGTAGCGGATCTCCATATGGAGGTCATCTATCAGAAAGCGATGAAAACATCAACAACAACTCTGCACTTTTAGAAGCGAGTACGTTCCTTCAACACGCCTTGGACAGTAGAGGTGGTGATGAAAGAGAGGCACTTGCAGCAATGGCGGCAGCAGCTGCAGTTCATGCTGTTGCATCTGGACACTCTACCAGCCCTAATAACTTGGGACAAGCTCGTAGCCCTAGCCCTAGCCCTACCATGCTAAAGTACATGAGGCATTCGAGTCTAACTCCATCTCCAGCTCCAGGTAGTGACCACCACCACAGCGACCAGACGAATGGTAGTTCGGAAAGAGATCGAGAAGAAGAGGAGGATCAAGTAGAGGACCTTTCTATAAATCGAAAGCAAGTTATTGAGTCGCGAGTTATTATGCCCCCGATGAACCAAATGTCGGCCATAATTAAAAAGAAGAGATGTTAATTGACAGCTTTAAGGAGGATGCAAGACGAGAAATGAGAGTTGACGGTGAAGCTGACTGAGCTGTTTTAAGTGACTGATGAATTAATTAAAACAGTTTAAACCGTTTACCTTCAGTGTGATCAAAGCTTAAAGGTAACAAAAAGCCATTTTAAGAAATATATTAAATCAACCGTGCAATATCAAATGTCTGTGGTTGACTACCCGTACTCACTGCTAGTTTTAGGAATGTTTTTATCTATAAGAATTTTGATTTAGAGTTTTAAAACGTAACTGAGTGCCTGTTTGTTGTAGTTTATAGTTACTGTACTGTTTTCGCACTGTATGGGGACCAATGCTCACCAATTTTGCTACAATAGTTCCTCTTAAGGAAACTGCAACTCATAAGACTGATAGATATACTATATTTTTTTTATTTTATGAGACTGATGACTATTGATAATGAGAAAAAAGCAAAGGGATAAGGTCTGCATACTTTTGCGAGGTTTAAATAGAAGATAAGGTAGAAATGTTATAAACCGGTGTTTAATATTTTGTTGATCTTAAAAAGATGTAAATAATTTTGAATTATTAAATAATTCGATTGACAAGAAAAGAAAAGGTAAATTGTCAAAACCAGAGCTATTTGCAAAATCAATAAATTATACTAAATAGTACCTACCCCCTTTTTAAAAATGTTCAGATCAGATAATTGAGAATATTTTAAAAAAATATTTTCTTCAAATTTGCTATTTAAAAATGATTTAGTGCGTTTAGACAAAGACTTATTATCTTTAATTGAAAATTGGTTTTGCAAAATTCTAAACAAATAAGAATTAAAAAGTTGGTAAACTTTAAATATACAATTTGTCATAATAGTACGTTGAAAGCTTTAATTAAATATTATTTGACAATCGAACTTTCTTGTGTATTTTTATAAAATTATTGCTGATAGGCTTTAAGCCTTTTTAATATGTGCACAAAGGGACCTACTTAAAAATCTATATCTTTTTCTTAATCCTACATTTGTCGGTATATCTTAAATATAGTGTACGTATACTAAAACTAAAAATTTATCTTTGCAAGAATAATTTTAAGTGGAAGTAGGTATATTTGGTACAACACTACACTTATCTGTAAAACGTTGTTATAAATATTTAGAATTGGCTTAATTGGAATTTTAACATTATCTTATTATTTGGCCGGATTAAAAAATAGTTATAGATTTTTAATAAAAGAATGTAAATTATATACCCAATGTGCTAAACTGTACAATTTAATATCATGTGATTACAAATAAATGAATATTATATTAAAAAGTAAAATATGGTTTTGGGTTTTAGAGTTAGAATAAGGATAGGTAGTGCCTAATGTTAAGAGTTGATTATTTTAAAAACCGAGTAAGGAAAGTTATAAATGAAGTGTAAAATATTTTTCTTAGATGTGTGACAGTTTTGATAGCACTATTACTTTATTCCAATAGAAATTCATTTTTGAAAATTCGAGGACTGTAGCAAAATACTGCTCACAAATGCTCATTTTTTATTCATATTTTTGTAGTTGCTCATTTAAAAGAAATTTTAAACAGTTACATTAAAAATTTAAAAATAGTTTTTTATTAAATTCTTGTCTTAAAATTAAAAGGGCAGGTGCTAGAAAATGTAATATTTTTAAGGGATGGTCACCCTTTTAATAAGAGGTACCTGCTTATTTAATCTCAAAAGCTGCTTTTTAACTAAAATAAATACATATGTATACGTAAATGAAGTTGCCAGTTTTTCAAAGAATACAATTTGTTTGCCATATGTCAAAAAGTTGTTAACCATACCCTATATCACAACCAATATACATATATTTTTATTGTACAGAATAAGTTTATTTAATGTTTTAACAGGTTATTTGTTATAAGACTGATGTGGATTTGTGTTTTAATTAATATACGACATTTTTTTGTTCATTTTTAATATACAGCGAAATCGTGGACCAATATTAATCATGTAAAGAAAATATTAAAAATTTTAATATAAATAAATACAGTTTGTGCCTTTCCACTAATTCAACTAATTAAAAAAAAGTTTTATATTATGTTAAACATTCCAGTAGATTGTATTGATGTTATAAGAAAAACACTGTTTGACTGCAATATACAAAAATCAAAAACTATGCACACACGTTTTGATTGGTAGGTACAGATATATATGTAACTTTTTGCCATTTAAGTTAAGACTGATTATATTATTATTTGTTATAATTATTGTTGTCGAGTATTTTTAGAGTTTGTTATAATTTATACAGATCTCTCGATTAATAACCACTTATCTATACCTACTTTGGGATTTTGTAGTTTATCTCCCAAACTCTATCTACCTCATTAATTAAATTTTTATTTACCCATATTAAGATTTTTTATTACATACCCATAAATAGTAATAAAGTCCCTTCTCTTTTTATTACTAATAAAAGAATGTGTTAAATTTAATACCCTCAAAATTAAATACAGACTTAACCTTTCTGAGGTTATATTTTTTAAGATATACTACAATCCTGAACCAAAAACGGACAAACAAAAATTTGATCAAATTTAATTTTAAATTATTTTTTTTGCTTTTTTCACAGATTTTCAATATTCTTTGGTTCAGTTGTAGCTCCTTTTACTAAGATTATTTAATATGAGGATTGCAAAACGTTTTTTAGAATTAGGTATTATACAGGGAGAGCCAAATGTTGTATTTTGTCCAACGTCACATTTTTTTTACTAGTGTACTGGATTTTTAAAGCCCCATCTTTTTTAATTTTAACATTTTCTTTTATATTTCCATCAGTATCTCTATTCTAAAAGGAAATACAAATTTTTAAATAAGACCCTGAAATTTGTGTATGTCAAATTATAATTTTTACATCTTCCTTAAAATTTATTTTTATTTTTAATGATAAAAATAAATAAAAATATTGTTTTGTTTAGTTGGTTTCGTACTTTCCAAATCAGTAATCAGATTTTTGTTATCTCTTAAGATATACCGGGTACGACAAAAAGTTTTTCAATTTCAAAAATAAAACACCCTGTATATTATATCACTAGTAAAATAATCGATTCGAATATATTAAGACCTTCCAAATCTTAAGTTTCCCCAATATGTTTGCAATATAGCGTATATTGCGACCATCATAATTAAATTGTAGTGTTTTCTTTAAATACTTGTATTTCCTTTTAGAATAGAGATACTAATATAAATAAAAAAAGGAAATGTTAAAAAAGATGGGTCTCTAAAATCCAATACACTGGTAAACAATTGTAACGTTAAATTATTCCACAGGGTGTTCGAAAATTTAGACAAAATGCAACATTTGGCTCTACACTGAATAACACCTAATCCTATAAAACTTTCTGCAATTTTCATAATAAATAATAATCCTAATAAAAAGGAGCTACAACTGGACCAAAAGATAGGAGATAAAATCGGTCGAAAAACCAAAAAGTTAATTAAGATTGAATTTAAACAAAATTTTGTTTGCCCGTCTTTTTTTGTCTAGGAGTGTATTTAAAACAAAATATAATTATGTTAAACTTAAATAACTGGATTTACAAATTTGATAACACACTACAGAAAAAATCTCTTTTTAAAGGGGCAGGACTTTATGAATTAATTTTTATTTTCACCATATACATTTTATTAGGAATGTAAATATTACAAAAATGTTTTTAGGATTTACATGCATCAATTTTAGGCGTTCAACCAATTGTGACAACTTTGACGTATAATACATTGTTTAAACGTCAACATAACCGATTGGTAAATACCGTTTTAGAATTGGTTCTGGTTAGTTCTGGTTAGCGCCTAAAATTGATGATGGACAAATTTTAAAATTTGTTAAGAAATTTAAAACAAAAAGCTTATGTAAGCTCTTAAGCCGTGTTCACAAATGTACGTTTAAACTGGGAGGCTCTATTCATTATTTAATATAAGAAGCATATTTTATCTAAATAAGCCTCAAGAGCTAAATGGTTAAATAAAGATTTGTTGCTCGGCGATGTGCTCAAAAATGTGAGGGCGGTTTAAGAATGGCGACAAGACGAAAATATTTATATTACTTTATACTGGGTGTCTTTATTTTTTAATATAAAATGTTTAAATAAGTGGTGATTTTTTTGTGGGCAAAATGTTATTTAAGCTGGAGCCTTTCTTTATTAGGATGATTTAAAAACTATATAAGTTTATCTTAAAAAAGTGTGTTTAATAACGACAAAAAGAAACTGTTAAAATGCTTTTAAAATATCAGATTATGAGTAGTATAGAAACGTTAACATAATTTTATTAAGTTTTAATTGAAAGTTTTATAAAATAAAATAAAATTCAAAGGTTCGTTGCTCGTTAAAATCTTGTCAACATTATATTGCCACCCTGTATATTGTAATGTGTACATTCTCTACATCATTCATTTGAATATTGTCATAAATCAGTTTTTATTGTTTTTATTTTAAGACAATTTTAGGTGAATAAAATGGTCTGTGTTTTATACTTACTAATAAAGCTATTCAAGGTTTTGAGTTATATTATTCATTTTCATTATGTATATGTTACTAATAATTCTCTTACCGATTTATGCACTATGCACAAGTATGTAAAGCATATTTTGCTGTAAGTGAAATAAAATGAAATTATATATATATTTTAATTTTTGGGTTTCAATTTTTCCCTTGAGCTTTTTTTTTTGGTAATAAAATAAAGTTAAGCAAATACTTTTACTAAAGAATTTTCTTCTCTGTTTATGCGAATTGCATATTTAATACTTTTTTAGGGATTACAGTCGTCAGCAGCACGAAGAGCGAGAAAGGAAGCTACAAGCGGCAAGGCTTCCTCTATTAAGCATACGCTCGATGGTGGTAAATATAGTTTGAAATTTTATGATTTCGACAAAAAAAAATTAAAATACCGCCATCTAACGTTCAATAGTTGTAATATAAAAAATAATAAAATAAAACAAAAATATACTTTGTTCATAGTCACTTTAATTGAATGTTTAGCCAGTGACAGCTGTTTCGTAGTACAACTACATTTTCAAACGTTGTACTACGAAACAGCTGTCACGGCTAAACATTCAATTAAAGTGACTATGAACAAAGTATATTTTTTGTTTTATTTTATTAATTTAAAATGTACGGTCACAAAGTAACGGACGAAACCATAAATTCTTTAAAAATAATAGATTTCTTTAAATTAAAAACACTTTTGGCGCCATCTTACGTTTAACTAGTAAAAAAAAACTAAACAAATAGTAGATTTCTGTTTATTTAATTATAGTTTTCTTTAAATTTGTGTGTTGTCTCCAGTATTTTAACTTATCTACTGACTTATAGATGGAAAAAACATTTAATACGCATGTTCCGGTTTTTAATTAATGACGTCACACATCATCCGATTTTCAAAGTGACATTTGATTCGCCAGAAATGAGTATGGTGATTGTAAAAGAAAAGTGTTATGTGAGAAGAAATTGGAAAAATAAATAAATAAATAAGAAAGGTCAGTCATGGCCAAAAATATAGGAAATTTTGTTCCTCCGGGGGATTTCAATAATATGATGTCTGATCTTGCTGGATTAGACGGTAAGTATTTTGGCAAAGTAAAAAAAAATTGTTAGAAATTTTAAAACATTACTGCAATAAACCAAAATAGCTTACCTTAGAATTACAACGAAATACCTACCTATTTAATAATTATCAGAACATTCTCTTATTGTAGTGTAGACACAATTTTGTTGTATTATAATTAAATGAAATAATAAACAGAATCTTTAAATTGTTTAACAAATTTAATATCCAAGTTTTACACAAATGTGTTAAAAGGTGTTTTTTTTCACATGATTCCCTGATTGCAGATACTTTTGTTATGTTTTAATATTAAGTCAACAAAAATGAATAAAAAATGATTGGCATTAATTAAGAATACCTACAGCCTAATTTGCAGACTTAAACCTTTTTAACCATTTATTAGGCGCGTAAAGAATTATACAGTAATTGGTCAGGTGGTGTATTTAATACAGCAATAAAAAGTTTTTTACAATATGTACTATAAGTACCGTGTTTAATACTAAATATGGATTACTTGAAATTGTGAAACCTGTAAATTATTAAATTTTTATTTACAGAACATAGGAAAAAATACAAGCACATCAAAATTATTTGATAAGTTTAAAAGCATCGAGTTCAGTTTCAATAACAATATCTCTTGATTCTGTTTTTGGACCAGGAAATACTTTTATCATATTACATGCTTTTGTCTTTGATGTATTTAATTGTATATTTTTAAAATACCTACACTAATTTTATAGAAGGAACGTAAAAAAATAAAATACTTCATCGAATAATATATTACATTAATAATAGTCATGTGGTGTATTATAGGCACCATTTACAAAAAAAATTGATATTCCCATAATCACATACGATTTTTAACTAAGACCGTCACAGCATACAAGAACGTCCTTCTGCAGATACATGAATCCGTAGTAGGAGAGTCGGTTTTTTAGCAAATGCTGATGTTTTCTTGAGATTGGTGTACATGAAGGTGTGCCTAATTAAGGGTTAACTGAATTTAAAATGTATGTGTGGGTTACCATGTACCACACATTTTATATACATAGGGTTTTTTTGAGGTGCTAATTAAAAAATAATTTTATGTCGGGAACATTTTTTTTTGAGATATCCATTATCAAACCTGAAAAAAACAAGTTTAACTTACTTTCAGCATATTCTTCTTTTTTTTTTGAAAGCAACCTCTTGATTTAAAAGTAATAAATTGAGTCCTCAATATTTGAGTTTCACCTCTAAAAGCCCCTTATTTTACCTTTTTCCATAATAATAATATTATAGGAAAAAGGGTGAAATAAATAGAAAAAGTAAGGTTTTAAGAACTGGAAATAAAATATTGCCAATTTAGCAGAGAGCTCAAGGATTTCGTGCAATAAGAAAGGGGAATATGGTAAATTTAGGATAGTTTTCTATTTAAGTTTGATAATGAATATCTCGAGGACAAAACGTTGCCGACTAAAAGCTCTTTCAGATTTCCTAATCAGTGCCCCAATAAACCCCCATATGCCAAAAACATTAAAATCGGCATGGTGTCTGATAAGTAAACAATTACCAAAATAAACAATAAACTTATAAATTTAATGCAATGCATTATATCTTAAATTTAAATACTCTGTTACCAATGAAGTCAAGGCCTAAAACATATTGATTTTAGTGCTGAAAAATACTACTATTAAGACATTAAGAATTAATGCAAATACTCAGATATGTGGCTCATGTTTAGTTTTAAGTTGTTGGCACTTACTATAGTAATAAAACTATGATTTATTTCAAATAGACTTTTCTTTTCAGACATCTTAAAATGCGAAATATTTGAAAATGACGCTTTACTCTCCCAACTTGATGATCTTCCAATGGACTTTGATTTGGAGAGCATTCAAAATGGTACTTTCTTAGACCCCCAAACCTTGTCGCCCAGTGACAGTCCTTACCAAAGTGACACTTCATTTAATGACTCTGTCACACCACAGTTATCTCCTAATTACCAACTGTCCGGCTTACCAAACAGTACTGGTCCCTATCAAGCTATTAATCAACAAGTATTACCGCCGATACAAAACACATTTAAAAATGTATCGCCAAATATTAAAAATTCGCAACAACCTCAGACTGTTTTGATTTCATCTTCTACAGTCCCTCAAACTACATCTCATGTGGTTTACAGTACCTTGCCTCTACAGTCAAATCAACATATTATTGTACAGCAACCACAACAAGTCCCAAGTAAAAAGAAATCAAAGCATACGTCAAAAACTCCTGTAATTGTTCAAAACATTGGCCATCTTACCTCTGATCAAGTGCAACCAGTGGTATTGCAGGTATGTTAGAATCTGTATTTGTTCAAGTTAACGGTTTAAAGTCAGAAGTTTTTTATTGTATATTGAATTTATTAAAATTTTAAAGATTTTAGATTATTTCTATTATATCCAATTTTTTAAAAATTTACTTTTTCAGGCCAAAATTATTACAACCGAAAATGCTGTACCTACCCAGACTGTAATGTATACCACTGCAAGTCCCAGTCCGTCATTGCATACATTACTTAACAGTTCACAAATTCTTACTACAACTAGCATACCTGT
The DNA here is from genome assembly GCA_014170235.1 of Listronotus bonariensis. Lineage (NCBI taxonomy): Eukaryota > Metazoa > Arthropoda > Insecta > Coleoptera > Curculionidae > Listronotus > Listronotus bonariensis. Next base: position 81,834 of record JACEGR010001550.1, on the reverse strand, counting down.
AATGTTGGATACGGAAAATAAGGTAAGAAAGATAAATAGTGTAATTTTTTTTTTTAATAATTGAATTTGATATATGGCAGTTATATATTTTAATCTCTACAAATAAAATAAAACTTTCAGTTTTCTAAAACTACTTTTAATGTTTATATTTTAAGTTCAGTTATGTCAAAGACAATTGTACTTTCACCATAGACACCCAGAACAATTTTAAATTTTTGGTCATCAGCTTGGATGTTCGCTTCGTGGAATTTATGAAGCGGGTATCCTTCGATAACACACGTAAACAGTACGTATAATTTGCCGCTTCATAAATTCAGCCAAGCCAGCATCCAAACTGATGACCAAAAATTTAGCATTGTTCTGGGAGTCTCTAGTAAAACTACAATTGTCTTTGGTTATGTATAATATTTTATGTCACAAGTTTTATGTCATATTTTGGTGTTTTCTTGTTTGGGGACTTCTGGTTTGGGCATCTAATGAAGTTTTACCTCTTTTGACCATTTTTATTCTGGTTTGGTCACCTGGACAAAATGCAAAATTATTTCTTCTTGTTTGGTACCCCAAAGGTGAGCATATAATTTAATAATAAAGACATATATATTCATTCTAAGTTTACACGAGCGCTATAATGCCCATTAGCCAAAATCTAATTTAGATAAAACCCATGTGTAAAGACTCTTAAATCAGTATCAGTCTTATTGCATTATAATAGTTCTATTGTTATTATGGAGTATAGGTGGGGGGTGTCATAGTTAGTTCTGGTTAATTAAATTTTTTTTTACCATGGACGTAGATTTGCATGCTCTTCAATAAACTTCAATAGAATTTTTCTCTAAAATAATTAGGGAGCCAATAACTGGACCCCATTAAAAATTACATGGGATCTCCTATGTCCCGCCCGGCGATGCATCACCCGGTATATTCTCTATACAAAATGATAATGACACTTAAATATAACTTTAACACATAAAATAGAGCATCAAAAACCAATAAATAAATCATTTAAATCACATAGTATATATCTATTTTATTGCATATTCTCCAATATTTTCAGACCATTCAGACATTGACCAAATCCATTTTTATGCATTTTATAAACATTACGGTTTTTAAAAACATCCCATTTTGGTTTTATAACACCCCACACCCCTTTAATAGCTCCAAATAAATCCCTTAGAGGACTTTGTATAAAGAATAATTTGTGCACAGCGAAGAATATGTTTTTTTATTGATGGATAAAATGGGATAAGGAAATAATCTATCAAATATATATATGATTCTATTTTCAGGTTGCAAAATAGGATGCCACAAGGAAAGGAACCAAAAGTTAAAGAGGTTAAAAGAAGTGCCCACAATGCTAATGAGAGAAAATACAGGACTAGTATTAATGATAAAATTGTTGAATTAAAAATATTGTTGTTGGTGAAGATGCAAAGGTAGGAGAGCACTGAATTTCTTAAAAATGTAAAATGTAAACATTTAAATATGTGTAATAATTATTTTATTCCTTCAAAGTTTGCCATATTTTATGGTAGAATGGTAGACAAAAATAGATGCAAAAAAATAAAAATAACATTGTATAGTGTATTTAACTCGACTTTCCCTGTATAATTTAGATTTTTTTAGTTGACGTGTTTTCCACCATATAACAGTATATTAGTGAATAATAGACTCCTGGATATTTTAGCGCATGATAAAAATCTACAGTATTTTTTATGATTCTCATTTTAGTTAAACAAGTCTGCGATTCTACGTAAAACAATCGACTATATTCGTTTCCTTCAAAACTCCAATGCGAGATTAAAAGAGGAAAATATGGCACTTAAAATGTCCGCCACTCAAAATACTCTTAAAAATCTACTTACGAACAACCTATCATATGCTCCAGGAGATACACCTCCACATTCAGATGTATCATCAGAACATTCATTACCTTCAAGTCCAGAATACTCCACAAATATCAGAGATGAAAGTGATGATGAGGTAATTAAAGTAAAATTTAATAAAAAGGTATTTTGTGTGCGAGTTACCAAATTGAAACCACTTCTCCAGTGTGTTTCAGAATGTATCCGACAAACTTTAAGGGCTAGTTTACAATAAAAATAAAAAGGTCATGTAAAACCGTGCATCAAATAAAGTCAAGAGATCAAATTTATTTCAAACCTAATCGGAATTAAAAAAAAATATTTTTATTTCAGAAAAATGCAGTGTCATACCATTTTTTTATTAAAAAATATTTAACTTAACCTCTCATGGACGACACTGGTAATTTTTTTCTTGTATGCCAAAAAATGTCTGTAGTGCATAGGAGGCGTCCCCCAAATTGTTTTAAAAATATATAAATTGGTATAAAAGTAATTATAAAAACACTATTTTTTATTTTTAACACCCTGTAGTTCAGAAACTAAGACGTTTAGGACAATGGTTATATGAAGTTTTTTTCGTATTTTTTATTGTAGAACTAAAGTTTGTCGGATAAATTGTGAAACACCCTGTATAACTGAGACAAATGTGTCTTTTTTGTCACTGCTCACAAGCACTGAGAGTCGCGTTCATTTTAGAAACAACATAAATCAAAAACATATATGACTTACGTGGTTCTTAAAATGAAAGATTCAATTAAAAGTTGAATTTTTTGATGATTCTTGTTGATAGTTTGTTTAATTTAAGGTTGTTCCAATATCCAGAGGAATGTTAGACCAATCTAGGTTAACACTTTGTATGTTTATGCTGGCAATGGTTGCATTTAATCCGTTTGGTTTTGCTTTAAGCAAGATCTCGACTGCAGACAGCAGTGTACCTGGTGGACGGACAATCTTGGCATGTAAGTAACCAGCCTAACTTTTTTTTGTATCTCCCCATTTAGATATTTAACTATTAGCGTTTCTTTTTATATGTTTTAATATATTTTTACAAGTTCTAGCCGTAAAATATTCAATTAATACCCCATGGTAATGTCAAAATTTGTTTTAGGGAGTGAACAGCAAACGGTTTCCTTCTCACCCTCATCCCTTATGTTGTGGTTTATAAATATATTTATCCTTTGTTTCTGCCTTATTAAAATGTTTGTTTATGGCGATCCGATTATTTCAAGTAAATCTAAAGAAGCTGAGAAATACTGGATTCATAGAAAACAAGCAGATATATATTTATTAGAGGTAAGTTTTATATTAATACTTCATAATTTAAAAGGTATTTTTGTGTTTTATGTATATTAGGACAGACTACTGAAGCTTCTATAATTAATTTAGGTAATTTTAAGCCGTAGTTGAAGCTATTTTTTTTTTTTACTTTTAAGGGGGATAAAGCAGGAGCAAAGCAAGAACTACTTCGCGCATTACAAGCTTATGGTATAACTCTGCCGACAAGTCGAGTGGAATTATGTTTGTGTTTTTGTTGGCAGTTATTGAGGCAGATCATGCATAGATTATGGATTGGTCGATATTTGTCAAGGCATGCTGGTGGCTTTTTTGTTGATGGGTAAGTTCTAATTGTTTATTATTTGTTAAGATAAAAATAGAAATGTAAGGTATTTACTATCTACAGAGTGTCCCAAGTAAGAAGTAACTGTTTATTTTTAGAATAACACGGTTTGAAGCCCAGACGTCCTGTAAGGAACTGGCACAAGTTTTTAATGACCTTCACAAGGTCCAGCTAGTGGTAGGTCCAGAGGAAATTTGTCATCTCTTTGGGTTGACCACATCTTTAAATGCTTTAAATTTAGCTGAGGCCGCGAAAGGAAGAATCAAACCTGTTGACATTATTGACATTTATATTGGAGTTGCTTTGAGAATAAAGGCTAGTTTACCAGGATTTCTGCATATTATAGCTAAGTGAGTAAAAAGATTTAAGGTATTTTGTGTCTTTGTCAATGTTGTTATAAGTGGATTTCTTTTATTTTTCTGACCTAACATTGCCACAATTATTTAAGATAAACTTTAAAAAAAAAAATGGATGACTATACAGGGTGTTTCCTAACTATGGTATGAAACTTAAGAGGGTGATTTCTTATGTCTTTTTAATGAAAAAAGTTAAAGCTTAACCTGGATTAGGATTATTGATTCCAGTGGCGTCTCAGTGGGAACCACAGCCAATATTATTGATAAAGAAAATTACGCCACTGATTTTTGATAAAGTTTTTATATGTTTTTCTGATTAAGCAATTAGGAATGCAACTTTTTAGTCTTCTGTATTTTCTTTGTATCTCGCTTTGTTTTGGAGAAAAAAAAATTGAAGCCACTTTATCTATCTATATATCCTAACCTTAGTAAATAAGAATAATAACGATTTTCAACAGAATAGCCGACTGTTATTTATTGTAAGGCAAATAATTGTTCATTTTTTATTTTTGTTTTTTTTTTACCATGTTGTCTATGGGTACTTTTGAAAGAAATTAAAGTGGCTAGAATTTTTTTCTCGAAAACGAAGCTAAATACGGAGAAAATTCAAAAGACTAAAAAGATGTATTTTTAGTTGCTTAATCAGAGAAAATATTAAAACTTTGTGAACAGTCAGTGGCGTACTTTTGGCTGTGGTGCCCAGCATTGAAACGCCACTGGACCCAATAATCTTAATCTAGGTAGAGCTTTACGAGCACCTTATTACATTACATTAGTGTACCAAATGTTATTTAAATCGGTTAAAAGGTTTTAAAGATATTTAAAAAATGTCGACTTTTTTAAATGGTAACACCTTGTATCTTAAAAATGAATCAAGTCTGGACATATGTTTATAGGAACTTTTTTCATAAAAAGACATAAGAAAGCACATCCTTAAGTTTCATACCGTAGTTAGGGAAACACCCTGTATATAATATTTTCTATTTTATTTCCAGATATTACCTAGGTTTGGCAAAACTAGCATCAACAAATTCATGTGATCCTATTCCTCTGAGACTAAAATGGCTATTTACTCCCTACGGATACAAGTTCTTTTTATCATTCAAATTTTCTCAACAATACAAAGCTAAAAGTATGCCATATACAAAATTGGGTAACAATGTGGATCCCTCTCATTCAGCTGATGAAGGTAAGAAATGATTGTATGGTTAGTAACCTTTATAAATTTTTTTTCTGTTATTTTGTAGATATATCACGAACACCTTTTGGAAAAAGCGCTTTCAATATTGGTTGCTCCAGGTCAAAAAAGTGATTTAATCCAAGACAAAAAACGGATTTGAATGATGCCTTGACTTATCTGGAATTACTAAACGACAACATCACATTAGATGCTAGAACTGTATTTAAAACTGGTGGAATTTGTAAGTTAAATTTATTTATTAAAAAAGAAAATAAATAAATATTGATATTTTTTATCTTAAGCTTATCAAGATCATGTGGCCCAATGGTGGGGAACTTTCATAGCAATAGCCTGTTGCTGGTTACTTAAAGAAGAGGAAAAAGCCGAGAAACTATACAAAAAATTGGAGAATCTACCTGAAGCTTTAAGTTCACTTAACGATCCGTTACCAAAAGCAATCCTGGCTGCTTATGTGGCCAGAAGGAATTACTTGACCATGAATTCAAATATTCCAGCCAAGCAGATTCAGATGCAGTGCGATTTTGCCAGTCAATTGCTAGTAGATAGCTTGACATATAGCAGTTGTAAAAAAGAAGATAATTTAATCTTGGTAAGTGTTTTTTCTGTATTAATATTTCTATTTTATCTTGATCTGCATTGTCTCCTTGCTAAGTTTTGGCAACATTCATATTATTTAACAAATATTTTGTTCATGTAGAGTGGTAGAGTGGTTTTTCTTGACTTATTATATTTTAAATTAGTTTTGGTGTCTTCTAAAACATAACTTATAATAATTCGTGATTTTCTTTGCTTGTTTTTCATTTCCTAATATGCATTTTTTAAAATTATAAACATTGTAGAATTTATAAAATATTTGTTTTAATTGAAAGTAGACAACTATGAGAGGAATTAATTTGTTTCCGCCTAGGCAATAAAAGGTTTTAAACATTTTCTTAGCAATCAGAATTTATCCCATATTTTAAAAGAGAAAATGATATGTGTTGTAACGATGCAGAATTTCAAATATTTTTAAATTGTATACAAGTTAAAAGTAGGCTATAAAACAACTTTTTAAATTTGGCAATTCTTAAAAAAAAAAACACTTTTTGCTGTATGGACTTTAAGATCTTAGTGGTATTCTATTGAGACGTGATCAGTTTCACTTCCCTAAGTTCCTTCACTTGAAATTGATCATGATAATTTGATCATATGACAGATGCCATTTAAAATATTAATAAATATTTAGAATTTTTTAGCCACATAAGTTTCAAAAGAATGTTTTCAGTTACACTTCTCTCACAGTGTTCACTGATCATATCTCAAAAGAATAGCAGTATTATTGAAATGACTTGACAATATTTAGTTATGTCTGAAGGCCAACCCAGTGCAGTATGTGTATAATAACAGTTTTAAAACTTTAGTGACATTGGTGCATTGTAGTTGCATTGCATGTTTTTCTGAAGTGCAGTGTTTCTTCAGTGCAATCATTGTTGCTAAAATAGCAACATGCAAAGAAGAATTCAACTGGAAGCTTCTGGTATGTATGTAATTTAATACTATACTTTCTTTACAGAATTAAAGGACAAAGGTTATTTGAGATAAAGAAGTAGGACCTATTATCTAATTGCTTTTAACATTCACATTTTATAATTTCTAATTTCAGCTGTCACAACTTGTCGTATGTGATTGGTTGTTGGAAACTAGAACTTCATTGTGGGAAGACAGCATAGATGAGGGTGCTAAACCGCCAGCGTCAAACAGTTACTTGTCTGCTTTTAATAAAGATCTTGCATCACTTAGATCACTTACTCAACATCTACCAGTAAGTAAGATTTTTTAATCCCATGCTATTATACAGGGTAGGCTTTGGAAAATATTGAAAATTTTTGACAAGTTTATAAAGTCAGTGGAAGACATACAACTAAAATATTTTGTCAGTTCTAGCACTTCTAGTTAAACCAGAAATTAATGTCAACGGATATATTTCAAACAGAACACCATATATATTATTTATTTTTTAGGTTCCACATAAAATTTTAAATATATTTTATTCATAATGTCCCATACCTAAGTCCAGCCATTTTTGACATGTTTTAAATTTTGTCAAAAATGATGTTTGCAAGCCATTATAGAACCATACATTTTTCTAAACAAAAGCCTTTAATAGGAATTGTGGTTAGATTTCTCGTAGAGGAGGACCTTCTTTAGTGGACTTAATTGATATTTTGATAATAAATAAATACTGGCTTATCTTGTTAAGCATTATGTCTATTTCAGAAATTTATAGTTTTCGAAAAATTGAAAATTTATTATTCATCTATTTTAACAATGCTATTAGGTAGGGCTTTTAGTTTAGCTTTTAGTTACGGCACCATACAAACCCTAGTCAAAAACGGTTGGACTTTTGGTATAGAACATTATACATTACATATGTATAGAACTTTACGTAGAATTTAAAAAATAAATAATTTATAAGGTGTTCCATTTAAAATTAGGAAGTTGACATCAACTTCTGGTATAACAGGAAGTGATAAAAATGTCTAAATATTTTAGTCATATGTCCCCCACTGATTTTATAATGTTACCCAATTTTTTGACAATTTTTTAAAGCCTGCTTTTCAAAAACAATCGCGGCAGTTCCTCGTGGGGCACTATATCATGGGTGGCCGGCCAACCAGTCGATCGCTACTATTAGTCCAGTCGATCGTTGGCAAAGAAAAAAATATAAATACCTAAAACACACTGCACAACGTTATTACCACCTGCTGCACATATCCTGTATCATTTTTTAATCAGTGAAAAGTCGATCTTAGGTCAAAACAAGTTGGCCACCCCTGTTCTATATATACGACTTGCTGTGTTATTCCAATCTTGTTCTTTGCCATCTTTTTTTTAACCTTTTGTTTAAAAATCATGTTTCCTTGCTTTACAGTTAATGACACAAATTTGCTTTAGCATATAACTTAAAAGAATAACTAATTTTGTCAGGTTCTTTGGTGAATAAAAAGACATTTAAAATTTATTTTTAGTTTGCTCTTTCAAGAGTGTTTCTGTATGAAGCCACACTAAGATTAATGGCAGGTGCTGCGCCAGGTAGAACACAACAACTTCTTGATAGAAGCCTAAGGCAACGGCACAGCAAATCTTCAGTAATTTGTGGAAAAGGTAAATATTAAGTTGTGTCTTTAAAATAGAACTAAAACGTTGCATTTTAAAACTATCCTCAGACCCTTATTTTTCCAAAATCCAATTATTAAATTTCGTCTGTAAAAATACACACGTTCAGCCAATTCAAAAGGTTCATAGGGAATGCGTGGAACAAGTAGAGATCAGACAAATTGCCGGCGTGTAAACATTTCCTGATACAGTGAAACATTGGTGTTGCTTTAATGGCCTGTGAGCCTGTTTGAAGTGGCTAAACGTGTAGGTTTAGTAGTTAATGAAAAGATCAGGGCATATTTATTTTATGTCATTTTTATGTATTATACAGAGTGTCCTGGAATATGTGGGCAATCTCTCGGACTCATATAGAACACATAAAAATAATTTGACAAGTTCCTATAAACTTTTTTCAAAAGACCCTCCTTACTGCCAATGCTGAAAATCGGTTTTTCTTGAATAACTTTTGTAGAACTTGGTATAATGAAATAATTTTTTAAATAGGACAGATATTATTAAGAACTTCTTAAAAGGGTGCCCTTTTAGTACAACATTTGCATTCATTAGGACTCCAGGGGGCGGAATTACCCTTACACAATAGTGCTAATTCGTTTTATACCCTGTATATTAGAGAAATAAAAGTAGGATTTTTGGATAGCTTAAACCATTAGCTAAAAAAAGTTACTCCCGTTTGTTATCGATAAATTAAAGCGTTTTGGAGAAATACAATATTTTGGTTAAATAAGGTTGTGTTGAAGAATTTTGTATGTCAGTTTAACATGGGCTCCTTCTATACTAAAAATTTATTAAACCACCTACTATGATATATTATTTTAATCAGAAAAAACAAGCAATTTTAATTACCTAATCATTTATAGGGTGTCCCTAATAAAAAAAAAAAAAAACATGTTTGGAGTTATATTAACTTAAAAATGTATCAAGTTTTTTTTACTTTTTGATTTTTTATTATTTTTATGAATTCTCCATGTCAACTTTAACAATAGAGCAAAAAAAACAAAAAAAAATTAAGTCCAAAAAAATAATATCGAAAAATTTTTGATACACCCTGTATAACTTTGATTTTTATTTTTTTATACAACATTATCATACTAATACAGTACCAAAATTTTTTTGCTTCAAATTCATAAATAAGGACGCTATGAATTTTTAAATTTAAACATAAAAATAATTATTTTTAATTTTTTGGGACACACTGTATCATTTATATATATAATATTCTTCCATATATATATTATAATTATAATATTATCCACCATAATATTCATCCAAAATTTAAAAAAGCATTTTAATTTTTTGAGACACCCTGTATCATTTTTTTATGTATAATAATATTTCTCACCATCACATTTATCAAATACCAAAATTTCATCCCTTTATTTTCATAAATAAAATTGTAGGAAATTTTTAAATTTTAAAATAACAAAAAATTATTTTAATTTTTTGAGACACCGTGTATCATTTTATTATGCGTATTAATAATCTTCTACATCATATATATTATTTACCAAAATTTCATACTTATATATTTATAAATAAAGTGGTAGGAAATTTTTAAATTTTAAAATAAAAAAATGCGTCTTTAAAATCAAAATTTTTTCAATATTTGACGTAAAAAATGTATTAAACCACCTACTATGATATATTATTATAATCAGAAAAAAACAAGCAATTTAATTACCTAATCATTTATAGGGTGTCCCTAATAAAAAAAAACATGTTTGGGTCATATGTCAAAAATGACAGCTCAAAAAATTTTTCTGCCTGATTCTACGGAAAAAGTGTGTCTATAATGTGCAATTAGTTTTCTCGTATCTGTAATAACAACAAAGCTACAGGGCCTTTTCAAAAAGTGAAAAATCGAGAATCACCCTGTATTCTGAAACGCTTCGCGATAGTGATGATCTGTTTTTACCATAAATGTTTTCTCCAAAAAGAGCTCGAGGATGAGGTATCAGATTTTTAATATCTCTTATGGTTTCCAAGTTTCCCATAAGGGACAACCAAAATGGGACACCCTGTACAGCCTAGCTCTTCTAACTCAAGTAAAAGTCCATTTAAGACCAGTGTACTGCCGTCCAACAGAAAAACACCATATTATGTTTATATTATAAGCCTATTCACATACGGTATTTTTCCATTGGACGGCAGTGTAGGATTAAAGCTGAATTTACAGATTGACGTTTTCGTTACCGATCGCCGTTTGACGTTTCGGTTTCTGATATCAAATCACTGATCTCGATGGATTGCCAATTTTATAACCTGCGCGAAACAAAAGTTACATTTCATGGGCGAAAAAACCGGTTTGTGCGCAAGCAAATCGAGGGTGAACCCGCCTGGCGCCAAACAGACTATCCGCATTATCGGAAAGAATTTGTCGACAACGCGGCGTCCTAGTTTTCCGTTTGGAGTACGGTAGTTATGAGCGTCACGGGCGGACCGCGGACGGAGGCTACGGGGTGCCGGTGTTTGTATTTTGCCACGGCTTTTAAGTGCGCATGTTCGTCCACCTGTCCATTTGTTTACTGCGCGAGGTCGTAAAAATCGGAAAATGCTTCTTGCCACTGCGGATTTAAATGTAGGTTATCTGTGTATCAAATCAAATCAAATCCGTTTATTGTCTAACAGGAAAATCCCAATACAGAGACAATATAAAAAATGATACACAATAAAAAAATATATCTAAATTGTAACAAAAAAATCAAATTTTACATAAAAATATTAAAATAAATTACAGAAAAAAATGAAAATAATATATGGCAGGCAAAGCGAAAACTAAAAGAGATAGAACAAATATGATTGCTCAATCTCGATTTCAATTTTTGAAACAAATTCAAAAGTAAAAGTAAATCAAGGCTTTTTGATGCGTTTTGGAGATACAGAGTGTTTTTCAAATTTTGGTAATTTGGTAAGGCACTTGTAACTCACTTGATATTAGAGATAGAAAAGAAATGTAAAGCGAAAAGTTTTAGGGAATTTTACGCAGAATTCAGTGGCGTACCTATTTTTTTTTTTTTCATTGATTTTTTAAAAGTTATAACACAATTGTTGTTTCATCTTCTAACTGAAAACGTCAAATGGCAAACGGACACAGCAACGTAAATCTATAAATCCAGCTTAATTAAAACACTTTTCATTACACTTAAAAATCTGGTTTATTAGGAGATAAAAGCAGTCAAGAAATCGGAAGTGATAGGCAACATGCAACTGCTCTCTATATGGCCTGCAAACATTTACCAGGTCAGCTGTTGTCGTCTCCAGGGGAAAGAGCAGGAATGCTTGTGGAAGCAGCTAAAACGCTAGAGAGGATAGGTGACCAAAAACAATTGCAGGACTGCTATCAGTTGATGAAAACGCTAGGCACAAACGCTGTTATTACTAACTGATTAGTAAATGTCATGAAACTTGGCAGCTTAATTTCTTTTAATGGCGAATATGAAGTGAAAGGAACTAGCAAATTTAACAGATACTGTAATTTTAAAGAGCTGGTATACCTTTACAATAAGAAATTGTACGTAAGATTTCCTAGAAATTCAAAAAATAGTTAGTGATTTTTTTTGTTTTTCTTTTAATTTTGTACAGTTATATAATTTATTGTATTTTAGTTTTTAAGGAAATAAAGAAGTTAACATATTTTATTTGTTATCTTACACCTCACGAAATAGTTTCAAAATTTCTATGTGGCCAAAATTGACACCAGTGATTAATTTCAATTTTTTAAATAATGTTGATGATTAAATTGTTCTTATAACTTTCCTAGTATTAAGTGTATTTGTTTTTAATTTATTTTTCTCAATATTTAGGAATAGTATTGTAGGTTTCGTTATTTTTATATTAAAGATGAAGTTTTATTTTTAATAAGTCTTGTGTTTTTATTTCTGAGTTTACCTATATGGTTAAAATAATTAAGAACCCAGGAATATACGATAAGGCAATTAAGCAGATTATAATTTTTTGCAGACTATCATGATTTTTTTTGTAGTAATGCCTTAAAGGTTTTTATTAAGCTTAAAAGTAGGTACCTTACAGGGCTTTTAGATTTTTCGTTTTGTTGATGATGTTTCGTTTTTCCTAAGTTTTGTCAACACAGTAGCACAAACAACTACATATAATAACATTCAGAAAAATAAGAATTTTCTGACTGACGCGATTTTTATTAAGATTGCTTTAGTATTGTTTAAGAGGATGCCGTACACGTTAAATTTAGCTAAAACGCGATTCGCTGTTGTTTTTTAAATATTTGTTTTGGAAAAAAGTGGTATATAAAAAGTTTCTTAAAATGATCATCGGCATCATCTTAATATAAGTTTTTTACAACACAAGGGAAGAATGAAATCCCTCATGTGACAAGTATAATTGTAAAGAAATGTTTTTTCAAAGCGCCGTTTTTGTTGGCTTAAGTTTTAAAATTGAAGTCGTGAAATTAGCTACCTTATGGGCAATACCCATATTTAGTCGTTCAACCAAATTACCGCTACTCTCACCAGTTTATATCATAAAATTTTGGTAATTACATCTTTAAACATATCTTTTTCTGTAACCAGAAACTGATTTTTTCTTGTAGTGCCAGGAAGGACAGGGTGCCCCATTATGGTTGCAAATGCAGGGATATCCGAGATATTTTTAGTAAAGAGAGAACCTTGCGGTTTTTGCTAGCTAGTTTTTTTGTAAAACGATGCCACAAGTTGTCAAGTCAACAAGACAACTTATCAAAAGGAATAATAGTATTCTTAGAGAATATTTTAGATTTTTAAAGACATTTTACTTTGACACCGCGGTTCTGCGCTGTATTGCACGATCTTTAAAATACCTCTTTAAACAAATATTTGCGTGTAAATCGTTTGAGGTATGTCTATGAAGAAAATACCTGAAGGCTAAAATCACCTAAATGTCGGACAAAACTCTTAAGAGACACCTATCTTATAATCTGCTCAATTTTGGGGTTTCTAACTTAAATCTAGAGACCGCTTAAACGGCGCCAATGACAAATACAACATACCGGTTGCTTACGAGATTACTATAAAGCCTATTATTTTCATGAGAGGTGTTACACATTTTTAAATTTTGGACGGATGTATGATTCGGATTGGTTTTTAAAATTAAACGCCTTGGCACCGTTGTTAGCGCCCTCATCGAAAAAAATTTAAACTAACTTAGTGGAACATTTCATTTCATAGTCAAGTTTTTCTTGCTGTTAATGCAGTTTATATCGTATTTTTTTAAATATTATTGTGATTTATTTAATAAATGCTATAAAAAATACAAAAACAGTTAGTATACATACATTTTGTGGTAAGTGGTGTGTGGTGGCTGTCATCATGGATTCCGTTATAAATTCAGCCATGAAGAAAAACGTGCAAAATTCTAAAAGTAAATTCAAGAAGATACATTTTATAATCGGAAATTTTATTTTTACCTTAATAGGATATAAGGTTCAATAAATGTGTGTAAAAATCGAATTACCCCATTTGTTTTTAATGGTAGGTTTACATCTGACATTTATCGCATGATATTAATGTCAGATGGACCATTCTGGCTAATGTAAACGGTCAAAAATGTATGTCTGATATATTTTTTATTGTTTACATTTCTATTTGACATAAATATCATGCAATAAATGTCAGATGTAAACCTACCATAACAAATCGATAGAAATGTCGGCAGGGGCGGTCGTATGAACTTTCCGAGGTGGGCCACAGGGCCGGCTCGAGGAAAAGTGCAAATTTTGCCCGTCCTTGGAAGTACAAAAAATTTTGAGGGAAGTTCAAATTTTGAAGAGCAAAAAAAAATCATTATTTAATGCCCATATTTGCAATTATGTATGTAAAAATATATTGGTGACAAAGGATATGGCATCAAAGGGAGGGGGTAGCATGGCCCCATGTCCACCCCTGAATGTCAGTTACATGACATTTTCGAACGCTATTTTCTCAAAAACCAATTAAGATATGTATAGCATGTAATACATGTATTTGCTTAGAATTGCCTGTAGAATTGATTTTTAGAAAAATATGTAGGGTGTTCCATTTAAAATGCCAAAATTGAAAGCACTTCCGGTTAAACCGGAAGTGCCACGTAAAATCTAAAGCATCAGAAATCCAATCCAACCATAGGTCCGACCAAAATTTTAAAATTCAGTAACACTTTTTAGAAACATGACAGGCTTGCTAGTAATGTCGTGGGCACCCGGTACGTACACGACAACGACAACCTAGACGATTACACAGCACTGACCACTCTTCCAACCCGGATATCGGACGAAACCAAGTTATTTTGTCAGTTAGTAAGGTTTACTAGACATTAAATAAATAATTAGCGTCGTGCCTAACAAAAACAGTAAACATGATGTACAATAATATTTATTAATATACGTATACATACAGTAGTAATAAATGCTTTAATATTTCCTTATATAGTATCAAATCCCAAACTTATGACTAAGATACAATAATTTTATTATTTCCTAAATAACTTTTGAACCAACTTTAAAATACTAACAACTGATTCTGTTGAAGAGAGTAATTTATCGGCGTGTGTTTTTATCTCTTTATTTGGTGCTATTCTGAATGTAGCTGCATTTCCTTTTAAAGCCTGAAAAATATTAATAGTATTAAATCTCAATAAAAAATGGTCTATTATTTATACGTGTGTCTATTTTATTTGATGTTTTTTATAAATATATTTTTATTAAACATACCAACATAGCATCCTCATCTGTTGTATCATCTCCAGCAAAAATAACCTTAATATTTCCCTGCCATTTATTTTCACCATACTCCCTATCCAGAATAAGTAGGGCTACTTTCCCCTTGTTCCATTCAACTTTCGGTCTAGCCTCTAAAGCGCAATGGGCATTACCAACTTTAAAACCAGCGTTTTCAATTATTTCTCTTGCGGTTTTTTCAATTTCAGGTCGTTTTTCTTCTGGAGTAGCTCTAAAGTGAAATGTTAGTGACGCACCTTTGTTTTCTATCCAAGCGCCATCTCTAACCACGGATTTTTCAAGGTTGGATATAAGTTCTTTTACTTGGTCATCAAATTCCGTTGGTAGTTGATGTATGTATTTGGTTCCATTTGGATATATGACCTCTAAGCCATGGTTGCCTGCATAAACTATGTTATTTATACCCACCTACAAAGAGAGCTATGTATTTATACAAAAGAAAATAGTGAGAATAGTATTAAATTCTTTCTTGGGCATAATAGGTTTAAAAACTGTTATACAAAGTATAAAAATGTAAAAAAATATAGTATTTGATACCATTTCTTTAACATTGTTTACGTTTCTTCCTGAAACAATGGCTATAAATACGTTAGGTCTTTGTGATAAGTCTTCTAAAATTTTCTTTGTTTCTGGTGGTATTTTTGCCAGGTCAGGGTGAGCTACTATTGGAGTTAAAGTACCATCATAATCGAGTAATACAGCTAACTTTTGAGCATCTTTAAGGTATCTAAAACGTAAATTGGTGAAAAGATATTGAATGTTTGTCAGCTATTTATTTTTACTTTTTGTTTTCAAGCATGTATGTGTGTACATTATTTCTTCATCATATTTATTTTTATTATACTTTTTAACTCAAGTATTAGATTTTAAAAATTTATATACACTTTAATCTTTATACAAGCATAAAATAATTTGTATTTTTCAATCAGGCGGCTGCAATATACGCGAGTAAAAGCTTTACCTGAACTGAACAAATAAAAAATATATATCATTTGCATGGAAGTAATGACGTAAAATATATACCAAACCAGCTTTTTATAATCACGCTTAGATAATTTGTTAGTAAATTATATATTTGTATTCATATTAGTTTAAATAAATCACATACATTGATTATAATAATAAATAAGTTTTAAAGGTCTACTTACTGGGTCAAATAGTTTTCATAATCATCAAAGACTGGTGTACTGGAAACTAGAAGAGATAAGGTTAGTAATGATACTAATAAAACTATATCTATATGTTATACCTTGGGCCATTTTAGAATAAATGCTTTTTGGGTCTTAAAACTTAAATATTTTGATGAAAACCGCTCACTTTCACGTCTGAAAACGAACTGACAAATCGACTATCGTTTCAAGGTTAAATATTATGACATTGCGTAAAACAAAATAAACCATATGCGCGTGCGCATTGGTAGATCAATTTAAGAGCCGGCAGGTACGTTCCAGAATTTAATATTTGATTTTAATTTCCACTTCATAAGGAAGACATCCCCTATTTAACCGGATATTTGTAAAGGTAAAATTTCGTGCTTGTCTGACCTTGTAAATAGTTTTAAACAGATATCTCTGAATTGTATTTAATTTGTTTAAAATTACACAATATTAATAACAGAGATTTTAAACCTAAGAAAGATTGCATAATATTCAATTTAAAGATTTGGTTAATATTGGAGATTGTTCATAATGTATAGGGTGTCGACAAAAAGTGCTAGTAATTTGAGTTCGTAAAGGAAGATTTTTAAAATAAAACACAATAAGACAACAAAAATATAATGGCATTTATTTCAAATACAAAAAATCGTGTTTTAAAATGAATGGTAATGTTTAAAAAATAACTTATACTAAAGATTTATAACAACTATATCATTACATTTAATCAGTGAGTATGGAAATGATGTATATATTCTATTAATTTAATCTAAATACAATAACACTGTTCCAAAAGTCTTGTATAACACTTGGGGTCTAAAAATATTAGGAATCATCTGTAGTTTACAGTAAGAGCAATGAGTTCTTGACTAGTTAAAATTTGTGAAAAACAAAGAACGTAAATGAGTATCACCATACAAACTAAAATATTATCAACTAAAAAAATAAATATATTGTAACAAGTGCATTTTGTGCAAAAAAACACAATTATCAGTCTACACACATTACAGGTCGGGGTCAGAAAGTTAAAACAAAAATATACAGTGTGTCCCAGAATAGGTGTTAAAAAGAGGACAAATGGACTCAAATTTTTTTCCTTTTAAAACGAATTTTTTGAAAAAGCCGATCGCATGGTCTGAAACCAATAAATACAAAATTTTGCCTTCTTAATGGTATTATACAGGGCGTGAGTTATAACTAATAATATAAAAATTCTAGAACCAATGAACTCCTTTATTTTTAAAAATAAGTATTTCAGAATTGTATAAGTAAATGCCAAGCTAAGTATTTTAAAAACTGTTACTGCATAATGTGTGTGACAGTAAAAATGTTTTTTTTTTTGCTTTAATTCCTTTAACTTAAATTTTGACATAAAACTACAACATTTACTTACACAATCTTGTTCCATTTTTAAAAATAAAGGCACTTTTACTCTTGGTTTAATTTTCATATTTTGAGTTATAACTCTGCCGTGTATATAACCAATCGGGATAATGATTTTGTAATTATTAGTTTCTGCTACCCTCGCGACCAGAGTTTTCCAAAAGGACGTTAAAAAATTCCAAAATTTTTGGTCCATTTGTCCTCTTGTAATACTCTATCCTGGGACACACTGTACATTTCGTGACGGATTTAGGAAAAGGAAGGCATTTACCTCAGAAGCCATGTTAAGTTAAGAATAAAAAAAAAGGTGCCTGATAAGTGGTTAATTAAAATCCGCCAAATTTTTTGTTCCTGTAAGCACACACATATACAGGGTTAGAGAATCTACCAAAATATTGAGGAGTATAACATTTGTACTGTAGTCATGAATTTTATTTGTTTTAAAATCAAATTTTAACGTATTTGGGGATATAATATTATGTAGTTAGCATCTTTTAAATGATTTAAATGAGTGTAATTTTATTTTTAAGTACTATTTTCCTTAAATTTCTTTTGCAATTTAAAATTATTAAAAAACATTTTCAAGTAGATTCTCTTTACAAATATAAATCACATATAAAATTCTAAGTTTAATGATAATTATTATTCGAATTGGTTGGAGGTGACAAAGTACTGGCCGGTTTTGTTCTATTAGTTGGTGATGGGGGACTGCTTGATCCTGCAGGAACCTAAAACATAAAGAGGCATAATTTAGTACTGATTTATCTGTCTGTCTTTCGGTCTGTAAGACTTTTAATGCCCGAGTCCGAGTAAAATAATTGGCTTTTAAAATTAAGCGACTTGGCAACGTTGTTAGCGTTCTCATCGGAATAATTTTGAACTATCTAGATGCAAAATGACATTTTAATAGTTAATATTGGCGATACGGCAACAGGGATTTTTCGGCTCAGTTTGTAGGGCCCACTTGAGGGACTTGAGGTTAGGGGCAGGGAAAATCTATGTGTCTCTCTCTTTCTTAATAACTTCAAATATATGCATCTCACTCTCCACTTTGCCTACGTCACTCCACGTCGATTCGCGCAAAGTGGGAAAAACCTGTGGCGACAGCCATTTTATTTTCATGATTTTTGGTGTGGTTCTGGTTTTTAGCGGAGACGCCTGATTTTATAGAAGATTTTGGTGATAATTAGTGTTTCTTTGTGATTTTGGGTAAGTTTAGAACATTTTTTATGTTTTACGGCATATTTGGCTTCAGTTGATTATATTAGTATGAATTTTGTTACAGAAGAAAATTCAAAAGAAAACAGACAGATTTCTGCAAAGAAAAGCGTGCAGGTATTGTAAGTACAGTAATTTTATACTATTATTATTACATTTTTATTTGAATTATCAATTATAGTTTTTACTGGGATTTAATATTTTTGTATTCTAACCTAATATTTCTTTACCTTGAAATACAAGTTTTTAAAGGTGTTTTATATTAATATAGACAAAATTATTTAAATTTAGTTCAACCTACCGGGCTGAAATTAATCTTATATTAATCTATTTAAAGTTCTAAGGCTTTAGTCTTTGAAATATTAAAACACTTAAACTTTTCGTTTTAAAAATCTAAGTATTAATTGACTATTGATGGTACTTTTAAAACTGTCATATTAATATATTTAAATCAATAAATAAAATGTATTTTTATAAGTTTAGAAAAAAATTGTAAAAGATTTTATGAATGGAAAAATATTTTTAATTATATAGACTGAAAGCGACGAATATCTCCAAATAAAGTGTCATTGGTAGCATTCATATTTATACTCGATTTACTGTCTCTATATGCCTAAAACACAGAATAAATGAAAATTATTTTACCATTGGTTTTAGAACTAAAGCTTTATTGTTTTTATGGGCCTCTTACACGGTCAATGAGTAAAAGTACATTGTTAAACTGAATCCGATTTAACCGATCGTATCGAACTTAGAAACATGTTCTAATTAGTTGATTTCAAGGTTTCATTTTAAATTGACCAATCAGAACACATTTCTAAGTTCAATCCAATGGGTTAAATCGGATTCGATTTACCTCTAATCCTACATGTTCTCAGTTTATTTTCAGTTTCAGTGGAACTGTCAGTTTTTCCTATATTATGTAAAAGTGAAGAAATGAAGTTCGTTTTTGTTCTTCTTTAATTTTTTTACTTTAACACATCGGAAAAACTGACAGTTCGGCAAAAACTAAAGATGAGTTGAAACGGGCATGATCATGTAAAGGCACTTAAAATATAAAAATATAAAGTAGTCTGATTGTAGTGCCTAAACAAATTTTCTATACAGAACATGCTTTCATGTAAATATTTTATTTTGTCTATGCACTAGGCTTGTGTGAGGGGTTTTGTCAGATGTGTTTGTATTTTTTTTTCAATATTTACCATAATATGCAGGGGGAGGGTCAGTTTTTACGCAGATGTAAAAAAGCAGTATTGCCAGTATAGATATTTTAAATTATGTGCCGAATGTGCAAGTATAAGGTGAACACATTGTGAGCCTTTTTGTTAGTTTATTTATTTATACTTGTTCTGTAACATATTTTATTGCATTAATGTTGTGAAAAACCCATAGTATTATATTTATTAAATTCTTTTTTATCCATATAAAACACCTTTTAACTTTTTTCAATAGCATGATCAGTTTGGGAAAACGACTTACTGATTTTTTCAACGTGTCCAGATTTTTTCCAGTCACTTTATATTAATATATACAGTGTGGTCTCTTAAGTGTGCAACAAATAGGATTTTTATTTTATATGCAATTTGTTAGAAAATTGTATTCTTTATAAAAGTTACTGCATGCTCCCAAACTATTTAAGCAGTAGTTAGTTTTATTAAATGATCACGGATATACAGGTTTGTTAAAAATATTGAAAAACAGTTTGAAGTAAAGTAAAACTAACTACTGCTGATTCAGTTTGAGACCATGCACCAACTTTAATGAAAAATACATTTTTTTATATCGGCCAAATTTATATTTTAGTTGATGTGTCTATTTTATATTTTACCTCTTTTACATTCGTACAGAGAGTAATTATGAAGTCGGCATATTAAGTGAAATAAGAAATAGCTCCCAGGAAACAATTTATTGGTAGTATTCTTTCCAGACATGATTAGTAAAGGAACTGATAGAAGTGAAACTGATACCATTCTTTTGAAATTTATATTATATTTTTTAATGTTTATTAATATATCAAATGACATCTGTCACATGATCAAATAATCATGGTCACTTTGCAAGTGATAGAACTAATAGAAGTAAAACTGATAATTTAAAAAAAATCACTATTGATGTGGTTATATCTATACAATAATATAACAAATGTAAATATTATTTGTGTCATAATACCCATATTCAACTCTTCATCTGCCACCCTCTTTCTGCTTATTTTTTTCTGACAGCGATAGTTGCTAATACTTTACTTAATTACGAGATACTGCTTTTATTTTGTTTTCTTTTCAGGTATGTTGCTGTTGTTCTTCTCAACCAAATATGAAAATGGTTACAAAAGAAAATTTTGTTTATTTTTGCTATAGTTAAAAATTGTTTATGTAAATATTATATATATGTATAAATATAGATATTTAAAATAAATAGTTTCCATTTTACCTTTATGTTTTTAATTGAAATGTCATTTTACATCTTGAAATTTAAAGAACTTGATTAGACCTTTCTTTAAAACATTTAACTAATAATAATTAAACATGAAAAAATAAGTTAATGCTCAAAACCATATTAAATAATCATTTTGTTTTAAATAAATTCACATTACTTAAAAAACTTTTTAAATTCTTCCTGAATCAAGATTTGGGTCATTTTGGTACCTATTTTAGTTGAAAGATAAATAATGATTTGAACTTCAATAAATATAAAAAATCGGTATTTATTAAAGTTTAATTCATGTTAACTATTAACTAAAAGATATCAAATAGACGAATTCTGCCGTCCTAATGAAAAACGCAGAAAGTAAATTTTTATGAGTTTAGAGTTATTCATAAAATTGAATGTATGGTTATTTGTCTGCTATGTTTTTATACTTACTTTTTGCAGATAGTCATTATTAAGTTTTAGTAAGTATATAAACTAACAAATAATCATATGTACATTGAAATTTATGAATAATTCAAAACACAAAAAAATTGACTTATCGCGTTTTTCATTAGAATGGCAGAATTTGCCTAAAGCAAAAAAAATTCATATTTTCCCGCTAAAAATTGATTATCTCAATCGGTAAAGTAGCACCGATATTATCCGATTTCACCACCTAGCGCCATCTATCATGTATGAATTAAATCAAACGAACGCCCACTTCGCTCATAGATGGCTTCTGTTTCGAGAAAAATACATTGTTGCAACCAAGTTTTGTTTGCTGTTGTTGCAGTTAATATCGAGAGTTTAAATATTTTTTATGATTTAATAAATAAGTGCAATAAAAAGTACAAAAAGGATTAGTCTACAATTTCTGCTGTGTCTTGGTAGTTTCGTTAAAAATTCAGCAATAAAACAAAACGTGCAAAGTCGGATTTTTATGTCTGCAGTTCAAGTGTAAATATCCAAGAATTTAAGTTTTGTGGTTTTATATGTTTTATATAAAATTACGTGGAACGCTAGCTAGTAACTACTCTTTTTGTCATTTTGGTTTTTAAAAAATGATGTCTAATATTTTCTTTTGAAATTTAATACCTTGTTTTCAAAACAAGTTATTGGACATCGTGATTTTATAAGATTTTTTTGTAATTTCATTAGAAAGTCATTTTTTTGACATAGATTTTTATTGGTAAAAGAAGTTTATTTTAACGCCAATGTTAAAATAAACCCCTTTAATAAGTTAGTGCTTGTTGTCTTACCTGCATGGACATTTCAATCTGTACTCCCGATGTAGCTGCTTTGGCCATAGAGTTTCTCCTGTAGCTATTTGGATCGATTGAGGGCTTTCTGCGACTAAGATGCCTTTCAACCCATCTTAACATAGTCAATACTGAATCAGTCGATGGCAAACGTCTCTCAGCCGAAGTCTTGATAATGTGCGAAGAGGTTACTCTGAATGTCGCTGCCATACCTTTAAGAGCCTAAAAATAAAGACAAAGACTCAGTAATAAAATAAAAAGTTGATTCGCTGATAAATTTAGGCAACGTTGCATTGCACTTCAGCGCCCCCATTAAAAACTTTTTGAAACTTAACGGGACACTGTAATACCGACATTTGTCTATACTAATATTATAAAAGTGTAAACTTTGAAACTTTGATTGTTTGTTTGAAAGGACTAATCTTCGGAAAAACTGAACCGATTATGAAAATTATTTTAGAGTCAAAAAGCTACACTGTTCAGGAGTGCTATAGGCTATATTTTACTTATTGAACAAAAAGTTCAGAGAAAAATATAATTAACACCCAACGAAGTGTGGAAGGGTCGGCTAATTTATTATATTTTTGCTTGCTGTTGTTGCTCTTAGTATCGCATTTTTTAAATAGTTTTTATTTTTTGTTTTATGAGTCAGTAAAATATAAAAAAAGTCAAGCTGCAACTCGTGTTTAGTGTTTTGGTGCTAGACAGCATGTATTTTACAAAATATCTGTAGGGAAAAAAGTACACACTCGATACTTATCTGGCTGCATTTCAAAAGTAAATAATCAAGAATTTACGATTCACCACTGCTCTGTTGTAAATGTTAAAATGACCTTTTTTTAATATCCTACATTCAAAAAATGTTTTTAATTAAAACGTTTCTCCTTCAGTTTCTAGAGACAAGAATTGCATTTCGAAACAACAGAGTAAAACAAAAATAACATAAAATAAAACTACTAACTAAACAATAGTAACAGCTACAACAATAAGTCAACGAAATATAATTATTAAAAAATCACGGGGATCTAAGAAAGCAAAAATCAAATAGAACCGATAGAAAGAAAAAATATCAACAAACCCTCTTTTTGTAGTAAAGCTTAGATGATAAGGAAAAAAAATTAATTTAATGTATACCTTTTTATCGATGGGGAAAGCGACTATAGGTTTTAAAATATTAATCAAAAAAGAAAAAATACTTGTTATTATTTCGACTTGTGGAAATCGTTGGGATCGTAGGAAATTATATATTTTCGGATATTTTTGAATTATTTTCTTTAAAATAAAAAAAAAAAAAATAGCCACGCTCTGAATGTCAAAATGACGTTTTTTTACAACTTTGTACCTTCCGCTTCTTTATGTCAGTCTCAAATTATGAGATTAGTGGAATATACACTGTTTAGCATGTAATTAACTCACCATATCTTAATCTGACGCGCTCCTAAAATTTCTGATGGATATATTTTTGTTTTTTATGATCGGCCCTGTATACTGGGCTCATATTTAGTGGAGGTACTTAACCAGGTACAAGGTATTCTCCGGTATATTAATTTGCCACGCTGTAGTAAATCCCGAAATCCCCCTTTGGGCTCCCGTACCATTGTGGCTTTTTATAAACTTTCTGAAAGCTGACTCTTACCCCTTTTTTTTGTCTTATTTAGGTTATAAGAAGATGATGCCTCAATAATTTTTTAAACTTAATGCGTATTTTTGAATAAGTCTATTTTTAGCCAAGACATTGTCTTAAAATTGGCAAGTGATTGCAAACATTGTGGTCCTCAACCCAAATGGCGAGCTAAGCTAAATTTTTAATATTGACACGATTTCTATTTTTATAAAAAATGCTTGCTTTTTTTGTCTTACTCATTCATTATTAAAATCTTAATTCAACATTACATACCATCATTAAGCGCCTTCACTCAGTAGCGTCATCACCAACATAAATAATTCTAATCCTCTCTCACTCCAATCGACTGCGAACGCGGTTCTTAAAATATAAATGGACACCTTCCCTTGTTCCATTGGACTGGTGGTTTGGCTTCTATCGCGCAATGTGCTTTACCAACTATAAATCCAGCATCTTCTATCTACAGTAATGTCTCGCGGGACAGTAAAAAATTCCCTTTTGATAATAACACTTTTTAAAAACCTGGGCAAAATGTTTAAAAATGTGCATGTAAAACATCGTGGTAAACTTGTCCGGACGTAAAAGTGACGCGACACTCCGAGCTGTTGACATTGACCCAGGCTGGGCTTTCAAAGCGCCCGCTTCCATATATGGCGGTATAAATATTCGAAATTCCTTGCTGGCCCAGGGACTGACCACACGCATTTACTATCAGAAAAAAATATAATTTATACCTTACGTGATGTGGAGTTTCTCTCTAAGGGTGAAACGATCAAAAGAGCTCCTTTTGTTTTCACCGCGGGCGCCATCTCCGCATACAAGTTTCCTGCGGCTGCCTTCATAAGTTCAGCCCACTTTGTTGTGAAATTCAGTAGGCATAGGGATGAAAATCAAATTTCGTACCATCTGGATGAAGGATTTCTAGACCGTGGGTTACCTGCGTACGTAATACCTTCAATACCGACCTAGAAAAAAGTTTTATGTTTAAATATAACTTGTAACTATTAAGGTACTTGCACACATGTACACTTTTGTGGCGCAACTTTTTATAGCGGATAATAAATACAAACATGCTTGTACTACACAAAAGTGTACATACGTGTGTGCGAGTACCTTTAGATTTTGATTTTAATATCTATTAACATATTTTTATATATTGTCAATGCTGCATTACAAATTATTAAGGGTCATCCTTAATAGTTTATAAAGTCTCGATATCACACCAATTCTGATAATTGATACACATAACTTACCATTTGTTTAACATTATCAACATTTCTGCCACTCAACAATGGCAATATAAACATCTGATAAATTTGACAACCTCTCTAAAACTTTTTTGTTTCTGCTGGGATGATAGCCAAGTCTGGATGAGGAGCAATAGGAGCTAATGTGCCGTCGTAATCCAGTAATAATGCCAATTTAAGAGTATTTCCAATATATCTGAAAATAGGTTTTTATTGAAGTTAGTAGTAAATGGTTTTCCATTTTTAACGCTCGATGTTTGACAACAGCGCATGACCAAGGCCAGAGTAGTCTAATGATCTTGGGCCAGAATGATACAGCCCTTAGAATTTCGACGGACTACTCGGTCTAGTAGTGACATTTTACTATGGAACGCTACACGATTGAACAACGCGTAGAAATCGTTAAAACTTATTATCAAAATCAGTGTTCGGTTTGCCAAACGTTCCGTGCACTGCATTTAATTCTATGGTCCTGCGATTTAACTCCGCTGGATTTCTTCTTGTGGGGCTTACATCAAGTTTCGAGTATATGCGGACTAATCACAAACGATTGCCGCCCTAAAGGCCAACATAACTCGCACCATTGGTGAGATTGAGCAAATTTGTGTCAGAATGTCATCGAAAATTGGATCTCTAGGATTCGAATGACTCAGCGAAACCGCGGCGGTCATTTGGCTGATATAATTTTTAAAACTTAGATGTCATCAAATATTGGCTTTAAAATAAAAATACAGCCATTTGCAATATAATTTTCACTAATTTGTTTTATTTTCATTCAAAGATAGAGCGCTAAAATGAAAACCCTTTACATATAATTAAATCAAAAACCGAAAAGAGAAAAAATAATTGTAAATAATAATACCTTATACCAATGATATATTTTACAGAATCAGCCAGTCAAATATACATATAGGCAATGCGTGGAAAAGAGAATACGTGAATACCGGCATGTAAACATGGGTGACTAATTAGTGCTTGTTTTGTTATTGACTTACTGGCCGATATACCATTAACTATTGCTTATAAAGTCAAAGAGCCACCGCTTATATTTTCAGCATTACCAATAACACGCGGGTGACCTGATCAATTGTGAGTTTGAACCTGTTTTACAGGAGGAACAATAACTGTCCCATTTTTGGGCCACTATATAAAGTATACTATACCATTTATAAAAATAGAAGATATTAGTATCAGGTGCATTTTTTATGCCACAACGTCAATTCATAAAAATGTAAAATTTTTTGGAAAGAATGGTAGATAAGAGATATTGTTACATCACCCTCAATTAGTTGTTTTTACTCTAAAGTTTCCATTAAACAGTTTTACATTTTTGATTTTTTTTGTGTAGCAAACTTACTTTGCTAAGTATTCGTCAAAGTCATCTAAAGTTACAGCTGGCATAGAAACCGAACCAACATCGTCATGATCATCCTGAGTCTGGAAGCGATCCCATAGCACTTAAGAAACTTTTCGTCCAATAATTTACAATCGTTTAATTTCTCTCTCCTCCTCAAATAGTTCATTCTTAGAATCCTCTCATCTTCGGGCATTGTTAAAAGCTCTGAAAAATATGCGAAGGTATTTCACACTCTAATATACAAATTAAGGTGAGCTATGAGTATACGTGTAGACTTGACCTAAAAAATCTACTTTTTTTAAATATGTATATCGAAAATATTGTTTAAGGGTGACAAAAAAGAAAATATTGTAAAGATTTGAGCCCTTAATATTAATATTTTAGGAGTGTCCCTTTCTTTTCATTTTATTTTTTTATTTGGCGTCAAAACTCCCTAACTCTTAAAGAACAAAAAATATGTAGAGAAATAAATTCCCTACAAAAAACGTCTTATTAAACAATTCTCGCCAGACGAACCTTTTTTTTTTTGAATAATCAAGCTTTAAACCTTCTAAAATTGTGATTTACCAAAAACTGCATTTTGATTTTGAGCTCTTCATATATCAATTTGTTTCAATGAGTGAAAAACTTTGTTCAAAAATAAAGAAAACAGTAATTTTTTTTTCTTTATCTTAAATTGTAAATAAAAATAACATTAAGGGGCCTTTTTGTAGAGCATTAAATTCCCTTTAAGAATCTATGAAGTTTTATATATATATTTATTTATTTGTTAGCTACAAAATCCTAAAATAAAAAGGCAAACCTAAAAATATATGTTTAAAACTTGATTATTCAAAAATGGTTCGTCTGGCGAAAATTTTCAGTAAGACGTTTTTGTAGGCAATTTAATTTTTTTCAGACATATGTGCACATATTTTTCTACCTCAATAGTTAGGGAGCTTTGATGCAAAAATAAAGAAAAAAAAATACAAATTGAAGGAAAGGGACCTCTAAATATTAATACTATGAGCTTAAATCATTTTCGATATTTTCTTTTTGTCACCCTTAACAGCATTTTCGATATATTAAAAAAAAGTCGTTTTTTGGCGCAGTCTAGTATACATACTTTATCGATTTTTACCTGTGTATAACCTCTGATGCGTCGTCAATTTCATAAGGATTGCAAATCAAAGCTTCGTGCATGGTTTCACCAGCTCCAGCAAACGGCGATACTATCAGTACACCTGGTGGTATGTTAATTTGACAGGCGGCAAATTCTTTTCGCAACCAAGTTCATACCATCTCTAAGCGGCGTAACTAGGCCCACCGCAGCATCTCTGTAGAATGCAGCCAATTCGTCTTGCGATACACAGCCATAAATATACCTAATTGGAGACCAATTAGGTGTAGTGATATCTTCCATTAATTCTACCGACTAGCTGATCCATCTCTTCTTTCAACTCTTGATATTCCTTCCACGTCCGTCCGAGATGGTACGGAAATCTGTAGCAACGAAACTTTTTCCAAATGTTCTGGGTGTTTTTCCAGCAACTTTTCGAACGCCAACAGCCTATGAACTAGTCCCTTAGTATAATCTAATCTATCTACTCCTAAGATTATTTTTTGGTTAGTCGATATCACTTTTGGTGCTTTCTCTGCGAGTTCGACGAATCTTTCGAAAGGAATACCAATAGGTAGTGGTCTTACTCGCACTGGTTCTGCCGCCATGTTCAACAAGTAAATTTTTCCTGTCAACACGGCAACCGAGATTTCGGCAACAGTCGACGAAATTTAGACAGTAATCGGTTATGTGAAAGCCGACCATGTCGCAGGCAAGCATACCCTGTAGAATTTTCATCGGACCATGGGAATAAGCGAAATATATCCCATGGGGGAAAGGAATGTGTAAAAAGAAGCCGAGCTTGCATTTAAAATGTGGACAAGTTAGATTGGACGCACTGTACGTACTTCAGTTATCCAAGTGACTGGTTTTTCAAGATACTGGTTGTCCGGCGGACATTTTTTAATTATTTTAAATCTTGAACTGTCTAATAAAACATATTTAATTTTTGGTATTTTTTTGATGCTCACAGTAAAATTTAGATCAAATACGATCCTAAACAACAAAATTAATAAAAATTAGATACGTATTTTTGCTGATTGTCCGACGAACACACATTAATGCTAACCACTCTTTTTGCGAAACTTGGTCGACTGAGGCCGCGGTTAAGATGGAGATATTGATACTATTGTTGCATGGGGACCAAGAGTAACTTTATAAAATACGTCATTTTGAATCACTTGAAGAACTAATTTAAAGCAATAAATTGCAGAAATAATAACAATATTTTTATTAGTTAAGAATCTTTTTTATTGAATTTAATAAAAAAGCGACTAATAAAACATTCAAATTCATATATATTTTATGTTTTTTTTTTACCAGGGACAGAGTAATTTCGCGCTTGGACAAATAAAAGTTGATTAACCTATATCTAGATGTCTAAAAAGTATTTTTTTGACAATTTTCATACCTGTCTTATCCAGTTAGCTGCCAACATAAGATGGTAATCGTGCACCCACACCAATGGTACTTCGCCAGAGTTTTTGGGTAGTTGTCTTAATGCCCGCAACGTACACTCGGCGAATTCTTTGTTAGCGGTAACGTAATTTTTCCAATGTTCTCCTTTGAAGCTGGCTCTGTCGGGCATTGAGTGAAACAGGGGCCAAAAAGTAGCGTTGCAGCATCCGTTATAATATGAGTCGAAGATGGTTGGGTTAATTTGCACTGCTATCACCTAAAATAAAAATAATTTTTACTCTCAATGCTACATTATAATACAACAATAGAAAATATTTTGTATATTTTTTGTAAAAGATATAAAAGAGATAAAAATCCGCAATACCAAAATTATTCGGGAGCGTCTCAAAAGAATTGCGGTGGCCATCATGTCTCGGTGCTGAATCATGTGAAATTAAGTTGGTTCGTTAGATAATCGTTTTCCACAAATAACGCTGGAAGCGTTAATATTTTTTTTTTTTTTTTTTTTACTTTTTGGAAGCACTCTAAAGTAAAAAACGTGATTTTAGAGAAAACTAAGGCTAATTGTTCTTCCGCATTTTTAAAATGATGTTTAAAATTAAATTGAAACTACAGGTTTTATTTAAAAATCACCTTTATTAAACACATCTTTACATTTAGACCTAGGGATTGCAATCCCGACGCAAAACGGAATCCCTCTGCTTTTATTAGTCTGCTGGATCCCGCACCTTCAAAACGTAAATCCGCAGATCCCGCAAATTTGAAAATTGACGTAAGAACAAGGATTATGAGCACAGAATCCGAGAGATCATTTTCGGCATCAAAATATTTGTTCACTAAGAAGCAGGCTGGAAGATGAGATTATAACTCCCATTTGTTTCTTAAGAGCGTATTTTAAGTAGTTATAACAGCAAGTTGATATTTAAAGAAAACCTGTAGCATTAATTCAATTTTAAAAATAATTTAAAAATGCGGGATCTCGCAGGTTGCGGGATTGCAATCCTTCAGCATTACCTTGAAAATTGAGATAGTGGTAAAAATTTTATAAGGATCAATGCAATTGTTCTGAGTACTAACAAAAAAAATGAAACGTTCCCAAGAGTAATGAAGCACTGTATCATTGTAATTTTTTTTCTCCGATTTATACCAATTTTTTATAAAACATCCTTAAAATGTTTTCCATAAAAAAAAGCCAAAGATAAGTTAAACCCCTCCCCTCCCCCCTTAAGTGATGTCGTTTGACTACCCCAATCTGAAAAATCTCTGACCTCGATGTTTCACCTCGACCCGTTTGTTTCTTGTTAGTCACGCCTCAAGACGACTTGAGAAAAGTTATCATTTCGACTTCCAACTTACACATTTGCCTCTACAAAATTCTTCAACAACTTATACAGCGTGTCTACTTAGGTTCGCACCATGTGGAAAACTTTTTATTATTAATTTTACGAAAAAAGTTATTTTTATAAAAAGTTCTGCATGATCTAAAACCTAAAATGCAATCAACAGATATTAATTTTTTGCAGTGGTATGTATACGGAGTATGTCAAAAATATAAATTTTGCTTAAGAGAAAAGTACCCTTAGTTTTCATGTTACCGAAAATTTTTTAGGGAAAAGATTTTTAGGATTAAAATTTCCTTTTTAAATATGCAAATTGGTTTATTTATAAGAAAAACTTTTTCTTAAAAATTAATAAGTTTGCATATCTGAATGTTTTTGATTAGTCTTTAACATCTTTTCTTAATACACATTTTTGATATTATTAAAAGTAGGGGTAGCAAAATTCATATTTATTGGCATACCTCGTATGCCCCTGCAAAAATTATTATCAGATGATTGCATTCTAGGTTTTAGACCATGCAGAACTTTTATAAAGAATAACTTTTTTGTAAAATTAATAATATGGTTCGTGTATTAGCAACGATCTATTTTATTTAAAATTAATCGTTGGTATTAGTGATTTTTTAATTCTGATAAATAAATATTTAATCTCTTTTCTATATAAACGACGAATATTCTGGCTAACGCAATATAAACAATTATTTAAAAAAAACTTAATGTAAAAATAAAACTAATGAGTTTACGATATGGCGGTTTTATAGATTAAAACCGCGTATTATATATACAGTAAATAATAAATCCACTTAAAATGCAGTAAATAATAAAGAAATTATCAATCATCCAAATGCTTAATAAGCGCTTTAGCGATTACCGACAAACACGAATTGTTCCACGGCTCTCACGTTTTGTTTACTGTCTAAGCTTTATCTAATTTGATTTTCCAAGGATGTTTCGTATCCTTTATGTTTAAATTTCACGAGGGTGCTTTTAGTTATTTTTGTACTACTCTTTTTTAGTAAAATGAAATAGGCTTAGTATTATATTTCTATAACTTTTAAAGATATCAAAATCTAACATATTAATATTGTAATATTAAGAAGCAACTTTTTTAAGCAGCTACATCAGCTCTAGTCAATTTCCTACTTTTGAGATACGCCACATCGTGATATTGCCGACGAAATTGCTTATGGCTACGTGTTATAACTTGAAAATATGTCAAATTATTTTAATTAAACTGCCATATTTTATTTTGTGTGATTATAAATGCATCAGTCCAATGCTAATACAGGGTGTCCGACTATATTTTAACCCATTTTCACCGCGAATAATTTTAGAAGAAATAATATTATCAAAATGCGGTTTTCGCGAAAAGCCTTAGATTTTTTTAAAGTTTCTTTTTATATCCTTGCCATTTGGTTGTGACATTTATTTCTTACGAAAACGGCCAATTTTCGTATATAGGGCAAGTTTGTTATTTTAAATGGAACCCCATATATATTTTTCTATAATCCTTAAATACAATTTTTCCCGCTAAAAAAAATTAACCCAAACCATGACTATTTCAAAAAATAATGGATTTATTGATCTCTAAAAATTGACTGCATGGCAATAAAGAGTATTATTTAAAACAGGAAATTTGCTACTTACTCATTATTTAGATTTGGTTATGCAAAACTTAAATTAAATAAAAGTTTAAAAACACCAAGAATTACTCACAACGCACAAATAAAACACCAAATACCAAATATCTATACCTGATAACGGTCGACCGTAGATGGGAGATTGCGTTTGGTCGGTCGACGGCGTTAATTTTACCTGGATTTTACGATCGGGAAATCCCAAATTATAAATTAAATTAGGATGAGTGTGACCCTGTCACCGCATAGGTAAACGTTTTCAGTGTTGCAACCACTATATTTATTAAAATACTGCTAATTTTGTCAATGTTGCCAACACTATATTGGGTTTTAAATAAAAATGCTAACCTTTATAACAACTGCGCATGTGCAAAGGTGTACAGCAATTCTCCCAGTGTGGGGTAAAAATTCTTGCGCAGGTCTATTGAAAATATATGGGGATCAGTTTCTATTAGCAATCCTTTTAATTTTTAGATCATTGACTAAAACCCAATAAAAATGTTTTTCCGACTAAGGCGCATATTTTTCCGCATATACTTCGTTCTTAAACGTAGTCAATTTGCTTTATTACATTCTTAGTCTTACTAAATAGCATATTCAAAATCTTTAAACAAATACCAAATATGTGCTTTGAACGATTGGAAAAGAACGAATTTCCGACGCTGTTAGTCAGAAAGAGACGCATAGAGTGAAATATTTATAATAGCAAAACAAATTCATAAAGAATAAACTGTTTTCTTCAATAAAGTTTTTTTTCACTGCTAACCTGAGAAATTGCTAGTATTTACTCAATTTCCCTAACAAAATTATTATTTCTTTCCCTAGAGGTAAATAATGATAATTAAAAAACCTAGATTAATAATGAGAACAATTCTCATATCAAA
The DNA here is from genome assembly GCA_014170235.1 of Listronotus bonariensis. Taxonomy (NCBI): domain Eukaryota; kingdom Metazoa; phylum Arthropoda; class Insecta; order Coleoptera; family Curculionidae; genus Listronotus; species Listronotus bonariensis. The sequence goes on along the minus strand of JACEGR010001550.1, from coordinate 48,884 downwards.
ATTTGACACATGCCAAATTTTAGGAAATTACTAGTGCCAAAATTAAAATTGTTAATATTTCAATGTTAGCAGAGAAAAAAAATTCTATATATACCTCTGGTGAGAAAACCGAGACGAGGGATATAAAAATGCTCGGTAAATAATAGCTCACTTCTCACCCTAGGTATAAATAAACAGCGCAGCGTTGGAAAAGGTCCGAACGACCTCACAACAAAAAGTTTCATGAATATTGTGTCGTCGTCTGAACCTTTTCAAACGCCGTTTTCTCTAAAACTAAAAAGATAGGTTATAGGTGTATAATAGGTTTTATATCAGGAATAGCTTAAAGAATTTAAATCTTAAAACATATATAGGGTGTTCCATTAAAATTACCAGGGTTTTCATACTTTGAAATTCAAATTTTACAGCACTTCCGGTAAAACAGGAAGTAGTATTATAATAGTCTCTAAAGGTAGAGTCATCTAAAAGAACTATTTTAAGCATTTTCAATTTTTTTTATGTTCATTTGTTTTCCCATATAACTGTATTTTGTGCTTTCGTTTGAAATTTTCAAACGCCATTTCCTCCAAAACCAAAAGAGTTAGGTTATGAAAATATTAAAGATTTTATATTAGGAATGACCTGTAGAATTCAAATCCTAAAAAATATACAGGGTGTTCCATTAAAAATATTTAAGTTTATATCACTTCCGGTTAAACCGGAAGTAATACACAGATGCTATTGCATCTATCCTAAATTGGCATCGGTTTACCTGGAAATGGCTCCAATTTTGAAATTTTAAACAAAGTCCTGTTTATTTTAATATTTTTAGATTCTTAAAACCATTCCAGATAGAAATTGGACATTTTTAAAGTTTTTACCTACTTCATTTTTTGTTCGCCATTTGTAATATTGCATCCTGGGGGCCATTCTGACTTAGAATTGCCTCAGGAATCCAAAAATAATAAAATATACAGGGGTTCCATTAAAAATTTACAATTGGAGCCATTTCCGGTTAAACCGGAAGTGACTGAAAAGTGAAAGATGCGAAAACTCTTCTCTTCTCATACCATTTAGCTATCTATACCAAGTCTCATTTGGGATATGTCTAATACTCTAGGAATTATGGCTTGTTTAATAAATTCGTTGACACCTAGTACCTAGAGACATCAGGTCATCTTGAAATAAATGTCGATTCACTAGACTACAGTAAGCCGGTAAGCCTTACCTTATCTGATTTAAGACCAGCGGTTGGTGTAATGTCATCGGGGTCACTTTCTGGAATGGGCTCATTGGGATCTTCCAAATGGATTCCTGGCCAACCAACCCAAAAGCCGTTTCCATTGATGACTACTGGTGCTACAGCTGTCACCAAACCACCAGCGCTATAACAGTAAATTTCTATTATAATAAAGGGTGATCTCAATGCTTTAAGGTTTTAAAATTAAATTAATACAAACATTGTTACAGGACCAAAATATTATCATTTAGTTCGGAAGACCAATTAATAACAATTATGATTTTAGAAATACTATCGTCCATATGTCCTCCACGACTTTGTTGACTATAGCGAATTCGACTAGTCAAATTTAGCATGGCGTTTTCACACATTTGGGCCGGTATCTTGCGAATAACATTTCTGATTTTGGTTTTCAAATCCTCTATAGTTCTTAGATTGTAGAGTAGCCCCATAGGAAGAAGGCAGATAATGTGATATCACGACATGGTCCCGTGAATTATCCCGCACCATCTCGTAATCGGAGGATTATGCTAACAATCCAAGAGCTATAAGGCCGCTTTCAGACGGGCGACTTTTTCGTCAAAGTTGATCGCAAAAGTCGATCGTTTGTGGTTGATTGTCGCTACTTGCAGTTGTCATTTAACAACCTGGAAAAAGCGATTCCTTTTCATACGGGCGTTTTTCGACTGCAACCGAACTTCTTCCGTGGATTGTCGCCGATCCCGTCGACTGACTACACGTTAGTTACAACTACAGTTGTAGTCGAAATTGGCGACAAGACGCCGATATTTTTGTAGTCAACTTCGACTGCAAAAAGTCGCCCGTCTGAAAGCGGACCTAAAGGATTTGAAAACCAACATCATCTGACACATATAAATTGGACTGAAGGTTTGGTTGGCATTGGTTGACGTTTTGCTCATATAATTTATGTTAAAGTTCAAAGTCATTCAATAAAAAATTATTAATAGAGGTATAGTAGTATAATTTAGGCGAAAATCAAGAATTTTGTCACATATACAACGCGTGAAAATCCTGATAAATAAAATAACAAAAACAAGTGCTATCTATTTAATCAATTTAGAGCGTTAAACTTAGTGATAAGATAATTAGATATTAAAATACTACTATTTCCAATATATCTATGGGTTTTTGACAAAACATTGTAAGCGACTTTCGTCAAATTTTACAGAAAATACTTTTTCTTCTTATTGCGTTATATATAACAAAGTTGGTAATTTTTTTGTATATACATTATTGCATAGCTTTATTTCAGTTCTCGGTTGTTGTTTAAAAATAACACAATGGGAAAAAATCGTTTTCCGTAAAATTGACGAAGGTTGCTTACAATGTTTTGTCAAAAGCCCATCGATATTAAGATTTAATTATATATTTTTATAAACCCGCAAAAGTAGTTTTGTGTTTAAAAGTAGCACCATTTGAATGCGTAGGTTTATGTATATTTTTTAAAATAAATGCAGGTAAACAAATAACCGTAGTGATAAATTTAATAGCTATTTTAATGTCTGCATAAATACTAGCACAAAACAATACTACATTAATAATTTTATTAACTACACATTGTTTTAGTTCCGATAAGGTCAAATATTATTAAATTGTTAGTAAACAAATCAATTAATTAATTTATTTGCACCTCATTTTTATTTAAAAGTTTTCTGGATAGAAGTACTTGAACTTTAATAAGCGATACAATCTCTGTTAAAGTACAAATAATTTTTGTTCTCTCAAAAGCTGAAATCAAAACAAAATATTTGATTATAATTTTGAAGTAAATAATGCTACTAATTTAGGTTTAAATAATATCTGAACCAAAATTAGCAAGCAAAACAGAGAAAGCATTGTGACTTAAGCCGTATTTTTTATTGTCAACGGTTAAAAATCATTAGAGTTCAAGCACTGTTAGTTCAACACCGCTACGTCATACTTTGATAGCATCGAAATGCCCCAAACACACATCTCATGGACTACAGAAACCCTATATCTACAATTTGCGGTAGCTAGTTATTCTGTTCTACAATTAAGCGATGCCTATGTTAAAAAAATGCATGACTAGTCGGTGCTTTTGTATGTAAACATTTGGTTGTTGATGACGTAGCTGTGTTGAACTTATAGCGTTCGTACTTTACATTCATCAATTTTAGGCGAAGAACCAATTTTAAAACGGTATTTACCAATCGGTTATGTTGACGTTTAAACAATGTATTATACGTCAATGTTGTCACCATTTAATACCGCGGTTATAATTGGTTGAACGCCTAAAATTGATGATTTTTTCGGTAAATAATGACGTCAGTAACGTCGCTTGTGTAACCGTATTTAAAAAGAGGTTGACAGAACGCTGCAAAGAAGTAAGACCGCTTATAAAAGAGACAGGTAACAAGTAATCCTGGCTAGTTATGAATGTTACAAATAGGAAAAAATATTATTGTTAGAATAAATGAAGAAAGAAAAAATAATTAAATAAATGAAAAATCAAGCAACTTGCGAACTGCGTTAAGCAACAGAAAGAGTGAGGTTAAAACTTATCAGCTGATACATACGATTTAAAACGTCTTTTGAATTGTTAAAAATAAAAATACGGCTTAAGTAGCTTGGTTTAGGTTTTTATTTTATAATAAAATATCTATGTTAACTTTTTAATTATTATATGATAATTAAATTTCTATTATTAATTTTTAATAAATCCTATGCACAAAATAAATAGGGAATTATTGGAATTCATATAAGGTCTAGCAGTAATAAATTCAGCAATATTTTGACCTTACCCATGCTCAGTAGTGGTTTTAAATAAGGGAAACTTTATTAAAGTTACTGTTAGACTTTAATTGTAGCCAAAATATAGTCGGTCATTTCCCTTCCTTATTTTGACATTTGAAAACAAAATGAGGTTAAGGGGTAAAGTAATTTTTGTTTATTTTTAAATTGTGTCTTTAAAATATACTAAGAAAGTTAAAACCTCTTCATTTTTACCTATAGGTACAAAACAAATAAATAAAATAGACTAAAAAAAATAAAAATAAATAATATTTCAGTTTTAGGTTAAAAATAATACAAGCATGTCATGTTGACCAGTAACAGTTCTTCACATAGACGCGTTAAGGTTTAGCAGTAATAAAATAAGGTTTTCCCTTAATACTGCCAGCACTATTTGCATATTCCAATAATTCCCTAATATTTTTAAATCCGACAAGAAGCAGATAACCTCGGAATTAATTTGACTTCATTTTTGATTTAAATTCTTTTGGTACAATGTCGCCGGATTGAAAATTATCATATTTCTGTTCTTATTGATTTTTAAAATAATATTTATTTTATAAAATAAATAAATATTTTTCTTGGTGTAAACATGTTAAGATACCACCGCGCGAGATTTAATAGTTCTAACCGCATTGATTAATTTTCATAACTTTAATAGTTTTGGCCGTTGGTAAATCTAAATAATTTTTTTAAATGTTGCATGTGGCAAACTATTAGCATTTTTAAAGCTTTGTAGGATTATATTTAAGATTAGAAAAAACAATTGGAAATTGTATTCGAGTTATAGGGTGAAATATCATTATTTTAGATAAAAAACCCTACATATTTTATCACCATTTGAAAGACCTTTTAAAAAGCTTTAAAAAAGTTCACATGTAAAATGTCCAATTTTGAATAGTTTCGGAAATATGGCCATCCTCAGAAGTTTGATAGTAAACTAGTACTTTGTTTTAAACAGCCTGTATATTGTATTATGTATGCTCCATTTAATATGTTTAACTTCTAAAGTTCTGGAAATAATGGCCATCCAAATCTGAAAATTATGTTAAGTTTCAATTATATCTACAACTCTAAGCTGTAGATATAGCTAGGTGCCGCATACAAAATCACAAAATTACTATTGCGTTAGCTAGTATCTTTTTTGTGAAATGAAGATTAAATGGAATTTTTCAGATTAATGGGGTCATATTTCCAAAACTATCAGAAATGGACATACATATCTAATGTATTTTTTAAAGCTTCTGAGAATGGTCATATTTCCAAAACTATTAAAAACTGAATACATCACATGTAGATTTTTGAAGCTTTTTGATAGATATTTTGAGTAGTGATCAAATTGATAAAATATACAGGATGTTTCATTTAAGAAAGTGGTATTTTACTCTGTAACTCGATAACACGAATATTAATTGTTTTTTTTCTAATCTGTACTAATATTATTAAGAGGTAAAGTTTGTAACTTTCTTTGTTTGTTTGTAGGGGCTAAACTTCCGAAATACTGAACCGATCATAAAAAATCTTTTACAGTTACTTCTACACCATTCAGGAGTGCTATAGGCTATATTTTATTATGATTGAGGTTCAGATAAAAATATAATTAACGCCCAACAAAGTGGGCACGGGGCGGCTAGTCTTAAATCTTCTTAGAGAGCGTTAAAAATGCTACTAGTTTGCAAATTTAAACAATTTTATATTTGGATTGATAACAAAGTTACCTATTATGGATGACCCTGTACAGTACGCATACAGGGTGACCGAAAAATTTAACCTACTTCTTAAAAGTGTTAATACTAGAGTATGTTTGTAACAAATTGATCCTCATTAACTTGGGATGGGTAGTAAGTGGTTTCCAAGATATCGGCGTTTTCAGATTTTTTTTAAAAATATTTTTCATGCTATTAAAAAAATATATATTCTTAAAAAGTCTAATTGATGCTAGCGTATCGATATTTAAGACTAAAATTCAAATAATATAAAGGCTGTTACAAATTCGAGGAACAGCATTAGGATCTTAGAAACGGTTAAAGATACAGGGTTGGTTAAATTGGGGCAAAGTTGCGCATTTTTATGTTTTACAATACTCCGTTATAAAAATTTAAAAATTGCAGACGTTCCGGAATTATTCGGCAAAAACCGAAATTTTGCGACACAGTTTTTATTTTTTTCATGGTTTATTAAAAGAGATATTTTCAAACAAACTACACATTAACATTGCCACTTTTTCTGTTCTATAAAATGATATCACTAAATTTATCTGACGTTTAGTCTTTGAGCCACCATCATTAACTTTGTTTCTTTTAAATGAGCGGAATATTTGGTTTTAAACTTAATACACTCGTATTTTAATTCTAAATACAACGATCTATCACACTTTACATTTATGCGACGTTTCGAACTGAAAATCCATCATCATTCACCATTACAAAAACAATTTTCCCCCAAAGCTTATACTGCAAAACTTCCGTTTACAGATAAGTATACATCCATTTTTTTATGACGTTTGATTAATTTAAATGGTTTATTTTATTACATATAAGTAAATGTATATAAATTACCTTGATTCTTGTAGCTTGTTAGTTTAATTATGAACAAATAAATTATTAAAAGGAATAATAAACAGCAGTAAGATAAATAAATTAATGCATACCTACCATCAAATAGAAATTTTCAAAATCGTTTGGATTAAAAACGTAATTTTTAATGGAAAAAATAGTGGATGGTGGGTTTTTGGTTCGAAACGTCGCATAAATGTAAAGTGTGATATATCGACGTATTTAGAACTTATAATACGAGTGTATTAAGTTTAAAACTAAATATTCCACCCATTTAAAAAACAAAGTTGATGATGGTGGCTCAAAGACAGAACGTCGGATTTTAAATTCAGTGACATCATTTAATAGAATAGAAAAAGTGGCAATGTTAATGTGTCGTTAGTTTTAAAATATCTCTTTATATAAACCGAGAAGACAATAAAAACTGTTTTGCAAAATTTCGGTTTTTGCCGGATAATTCCGGAACGGCTGCAAATTTTAAAACGGAATATTGTTAAGCATAAAAATGCGCAACTCTGCCCCAATTTAACCAACCCTGTATCTCTTACCGTTTCCGAGATCCTAATGGTGTTCCTCGAATTTGTAAAACCCTGTATATATATATAAATTCACTTACCTGGCCTTTCTCACGAGGTTTCCATCTTTGTTTCTCTGCAAGACGAAGGGCAGCCTGTTGGAGATGACGATCATGCTCCCCGTGGAGGCGACCACATCTGGAGAAGTAACTTTTATTACATGTCTAGGTCTCATTATTTTTTGCTTATAAGGTACTTATTAAATTTAACAATATTTCCGTCTAAAATTTCGGCTAAAGACTCATAGCTAGTTACGCAGACGTTAATTAACGAAATTTACCGATATATGTATGAGTTATAAAGATTTTTTAAAAATTTTATTAATTAGCGATAAAATATCGTATATCGGGACAATGTTTTGAACACTACTGAATAAACAATATTCTTAGGGTCTTCTTTAATGGACAAAGTCAACTTTCTTAAGGTCAGGGGAGTTATCAGTCCGTTTAAATGACTTTGGTCAATCTTTATTTTGATTAACAACAGTGAAATATATAAACAATTATTGATATTAACAGGGTGGACATAAAATTCATTAGTTTTGTCAATTTTATTTTGTAATAAGTTTGGGTTGGTTAGAACTGGATATTGATCTGGATTCAATGCCATGACTGAGCGACTTACGTCGAAAGATTAACTCGTTTGGTTAGTCTTTTATTCTTCGTTCTTCTTTACATTTTAATATGTAAAAAAATTATACCGATTGCCAAATTTTACATTTGCAATTTAAGATAATTTAAAATTACCGAGCAATATTAAAAAACCTTCTAGGAATACTAAGAACAATATTTTTTACACACAAGCTACTTTCTACCTTGTACCATCAATATAAACATATAGTATAGGGAATACAATACCGGGATATCGAGATTCCGAAATACCGGGATCTCGCATGCCATGTGCGGGATTCATTCCCTTCGTAAAATGAACGAAATCCCGCGCGGGATCCCCCAACAGTTAATTCATGCGTTAAAAACAAAAAATCTGGTACGCATTTAAGTGAAGTTTGCCTGCAGAAGCCTGCATCTCAATTTTAAATGATAAATGATCAGATTATGTCTTGTATTTAGATGTTGATACTACTGACGATGACGGTGTCAAAGTCATGATAAAAGTCGGAAATATTATTAATCCCGATTAGCAGCATTGTTACGCATCACATGGTATTCATTTGGCTGTTTTCGATATTATTTTCAAATTACTACCTGAAGCGTTAAATAAAGAAATGACTGCGAAAAGTAAAGCTGTCAATAAAGTAACAAATAATTATTTTCCAAATGTAGAATTTGATAGCAGCGAAAGTGATGAAGATGGCAGCTTTGCCGTAATGACGATTCTTCCTACAAGCGTGAAGGCAAAACGAGCGTTTTTTGCTGCTGGGTATATAGTTTGTAAGGTCGGGAGCCTTTAGCAGATGAAACAATAAACACTTTAACGTTCTTAATAAGTTATTTTCAAAATACTGTTAAGTTTTCTACTTTTGCCAAATTTAAATACACTAAGTTAATTATTGAAAATTTTGATTATGAAAATGTAATTTATTTCCCTTTTAGTGTCATTTGTTTTCTTTAAGTTCCATAAGAAGTTAGTATAAATTATTTGCGAAGTTTTATTAATCAAGCGGGATCCAGCAAATACCGGGATTCAAAATTTCCTGCGGGATTGTATTCTCGAACATAAACAAATGTTGTCTTGCTTTAGACCGTCTTTCAGGCATTGGCAAAAATTAAGTATGAAGGGTTTGAAGTGGCACGAGGTGCATGCTTTTAGATTAACAAAGACGAAAACAATTACTTACATTTCATTATTAGTTAGTTAAATTATCTACATATGTATATGTATAATATAATCACAATCTTCTAAATAGCTTAAAAAAATATTGGTCCAAAGGTAATCGCTTTAAAATATTTGTTAATATTGGTATATGGAAAACCAAATATTTATTTTTAATAAAATTAGCCAAATATTTGTGTTCGGATGGAAAAATTAACTTAGGCAATTGAACGAAAAACTGTTTTAATGTCACATCACCAACTTGCTAACGTTTCAGTACACAGTACACAGAACTCGTTTACTAAATAAATGAAATAATTAGATTGATAATTATTATCAATTTTTCAACACAACATCCCAATCCTAATTATTGTTTTTAAAGGCAAAAAGCTAATATCAAAAAGTCAAAGTAATCAGATTCTACGACACAAAACACTTTTTCACTATTTAAGGTCTCTACTTGACTTTAGCTTGCAGTTTAATGCAGATAGTAATAAGTTATTCTTAAATTTCATTATTAACACAATTATTAAGAAATACAAGATAACTACTATCTTTCTATCACTTTTGTACACATCAAGAAAAAAGATTCTGGTTCAAAGTGTAATCCCTAAAACCTCTTATTATACTGATACTTAGTTGGAAACAAAGTTGTTTATTTAGTAAAGTAGTAGGTAACAAATAACCAAATTCTTTGCGTTTTGCATTACTTGATACAGGAAGTTTGTCAGCGTTTGATAAGACGTCGAAACATCTGCAAAAACAGGTGAATTTAAATATGTATTCCATTACTTTTCTTTCTATTACGCTTCTTAAAAACTATTTATTTATTAGTTACATCACTTTACAAAAAAAGTATCGGACCAAGAGATTTTCGTCGTGCCAGCTCGATGCGTTCAGAGGTTCTGTAAGCTAAACAGTATTAGGTAGACATTAGACGTATCGGTCTCGCTTTACCTTAGTAATTGCCTTAAGAAGTAGTCTCCTTTCCAAGAATTGTCAAAAATTGCTCATGGACGTTTTGAAATGACACACGACATAGTCAGAATTTGGCGATCAAGTCACGCTGTTTTCCTTACCTAATAAAACGTAATTTTGTTGGTTTTCTTTAGCATTTTTCCGTAGACTTAAAGATAATGGAAAAATATTGACCACGAATTTATTTTCAGGCAGTAAATGTACAACGAAAACCATATATCGCATGTAAATCACGTGTCACAATGTTTTTTTTAATTTAATTTTCCAAAGATTTTTCAGTGATTTTCTCTAGACTAAAAAAGGTGATCCGTCAATTTCGCTTTAACACCAACCAAACGTCAAAAAATTGTGTAGAACCTTTGAAATTGTTATTTTTCTTAGATTTATTTAGATGAAGGAAGTCAAAAACTACATCGAAAACCATATAAGTATAACATCTGTAAGTCTGTGAGTCCGATAATTTTGTGTATTTTGTGAGTGATAATATTTTTGAAAATATTTTTTAATTGTCATGTAATTGATAGTCATTTACTACTCTGTAATTTTTGATATTAGCTTATACCTAATCTGTAAAATATAAATCCAATAAAATGCGTTTGATATTTAGGAAAAATTTCGAAAATACTGCAAAAATCCAAAAATCCCAGAAATAACTACTAGATGTGGGAAGTTTAATACTTGTTTAGTTTTAGATCAAGCTTTAAGAATGCAAAAAGCTCATTAAAGTGAATTATTATTTGAAACTGTGTTTACACTTTTATTTTAGCAACAGCTGAAAAATCACGCTGGCGCCTAGTGGTCTGCTGCTGCGATTTCAAGGTACTTTTATAAATAAATTTATTGCCTGTAAAGCTCTATATTTAATTTTTATTGACATTATATTATAACAACACAGTTGTGTTAATTTCTCGTTTGCCAAAAAAGAAAACGATTATTGTCCATCTTGCCGTTTAATACATCCAAATATTTAAACTTTAGATTGGAGTTTTGCCAGTATTTCATAATAATCATCCTCTAATAACGTTGTTTTCCCCCTTTTGCTTTGCTGACTACTTGACGACGGGACATACAGTTATTAAAGTCACATCTGGTCGATGATACTTCACTTCTGACATCCTATGCAGTTTACGGAGCCGGCGTATGTCTTCATATACGTGATCACAACTCATCCCAGACAGACGATAACAAATCATGATAGGAAACATATTATAAATGATATATCTTCGAAAACAAATGACGCAGCGCCTATAGGAATGTTGATTTATAGTTACGAATATATGCTTAGAAAATCACAATATGGAAGTGACTTAAATTATTTTGTTCAATACAGTATTAGTGGAAACCGTATCTCTAAAATCTCCCTTCTTTTTTGGGGCAAGGCCCAAAGCGACATTTAGCTTTTAACTATGGAAGCACTCCACAAGATACCAGGCAGAAATATATGATGTTCTGCATGTTTTCAAGAGATTGGAATGTGAAATGGGAATGAATTCTTGGCATTCTTCTTGAACAGCCTGGCTGCTCTAAAAGCCTTGAATACCCATCGTGTAACATTCAAAATAACGATGGAGTGCCTAAACAATATTAAAAACCTCGCCGCCAGAAATAACAGGCTAAAAGTCTCATGTGGATTCCTGGATGTTCGGGACTAGAAGGCAATGAAAAGGCAGATGAAATAGCAAGAGCTGGGTCATCTAGAAGGTTCAACGGTCCTGAGCAAGTATTCAAACTGTCTAAACAGGTGATATAAGCAACAAAGTGGATAGTCCAAACAACATCCAGATCGTTGTCATCGCCATTAATATGCAAAGGAGTCACTGGGTGATCCTTTCCAAGAAATTAGCAACTCAGGTCTTCCAACTGAGGCGTACTTAATTAAGGTAAGTAGTAGCACTTTTGACCAGCCACTCTTATCTAAGCTTGCAGAAAATTGGACAATTACAATGGTCCCAAAACATGCAGGCTTTGCGAGGCAGAGGAGGAAACAGCCTCACGCATAATATACAACTTCAATGTACTGACACGCAAAGAAATGGTCTGTTTGGAAATATACATAGCGGGGAACCTCTCCCGCATGGGCATCTTGGAATAAATCTGTTAGACCTGGGTAGCTTTCTAGTGACGGAATTTTTGTGCTTCACGCTCCAGTGCTTGAAGCTCTTGATCTGCTATACAAAGTTAGTCACTGGAACGCATCCTTAGACAAGGAAAGAGAGATAACTTTAAGAAATTTTAAAATATGTTTTTTAACCTTTCTTGGCTTTATAATAAATAATAATCTCTTTTAATATCTAATTTCATTTTAAACCATTAATTTTAAAAAATCCATCCTTAACCATAAAAAACACGTTTGAAGCACAAAAACCAAAAGAGGGGCTGGTGCATGAGGGCAAGGAAAGAAAAACGGAGTAGTTCAGGTGCATAACACTTTCCGTCACTGGAACGCCATAAAGTAGAACGAAATGCTCCTGACCTGAGCTACTCGGAAGCGCTCTATTTGCGTCACTGGAATGCCACTCTGATAAGGCAACGGCTCTGGCAACGGTCTTCAGTAACAAGAGAGGAGTGCACAATAAACCAACAGGCTGCAGTGCAGATCAAAGTTGAATGACCAACCTTATTATACCTGTTACACCCTGTATCTAAAGTAAATAAATTTAGGATTAAAAATCACCTGAAATAAATACCATGCAGGAAGTTTGAGTTTGATCGCCGTTAATATTTTGGCAAAAGCATATCAAATTCCAGAATACCACTTGTATTTTTGTTTTCCGAACAGCTGAAAATCACGCCGGCTCCTGGTGGTCTACTGCTGCGATTTCGAGATACTTTTTCAATGACGTCAATCGTTATGACCTTAGTCGCATTTTTTGGCCCCTGTCAGCGATAAATACTCTTTGATACGAGCCATGAACAAGTTACAATATCGGTCGCCATGACTCAAAATCAATTATCGTTTTATTATTTTTTTATTATGAATATTTTAAGATTTTCTGTTCGGTTTGCGTCACTAGTTTCCAAGACGCCAATGCTTATCGAGGTCCAAAGAGTAGGGTGTTGTTCTGCTACAGTTTTTATTTTGCTCCTACATATTAAGACTATATCTCATTTTGTCTTTTTATAGGCGTTCTGTATACAGGATAACCATTTAGTATCTACATTAAGTTTTACAGACAATTCTTTAGGTGATTTTAAGGCAAGAAGTTTCAATAAACATGAGTCTGTTAATTCTTCATCCTCAAAATACCGGATGTTAAACTAAAGCTAAAAATAACTGGTTTTTCGTAAATATCTTAAACATCTTTTACTATATTTTGTTGTAATGCGGCGGTGGTATTAATAGTATTAAGGGTTTAATTAAACCTTATTTAGTTAAATTTTTAAGTCCAGTGGAGTCTCGGTACCTGCACAAAAATTTCTGACAAAAAGTGTACGCTACTGACTTTTGTACACTTTCTACATTATCTTTGAAGTAAGTGACTAAAAATTTAGCTTTTTTGTTTCAAAATTTGTTTCGCATCTTTCCTGATTTTTAAGAAAAACAAAATTTATGCTATGTCGGCATGATCTACTAAATAAATCCTTAAAGATAAGAATATCCCTTGCAATAAAATCATTAACCATAATTTACGAAAGTCAAAGGAACAATATCGTATTATTACTTTCACAATAAGACCCTGCTCTCCCGACTACCGTTAATCGTTTTATTGGTCTTTTTAAGGGGTTATTTTATTGGTAAATTGTGCCGACGAAGCTTATTTGGCTGAAAATTCTATACATAATAAGGTGGAAAGTGAGGTGAAGAGTGGAAAGTGAACCATTCCTTAAGACAGTAATGACATTTTTCATCGAGGTTTGGTATACTATTTTATTCCCAACCATTTTTTAAAGTTTCTCTATTGTCAACCTGACAAAATTATTTTTTATGTAGGGTCCGCGCGTTTAGTAAAGAAGCCACCGACGTCACCTGTTATTCTTTCATCTCGTATTTAAAATATTATTTATTTTTTTAAATCAAAACTTTAAAATGCCTACTTCCTAGGTAACGATACGAAGCACAGAAAAACGAGATTGAAAGAGAGATACAGAAGATTTCGCGTAGATAATGGTGACGTCAGTGGCTTCTTTACTAAACGCGCGGACCCTACACCACCAGACATTTATTTCGGGTGGAGATGTCACGGTTGCCAGGGCTATTTTAACTTTATTTTACTTCTGACCCACGGGAGGAAACTTTGTTAACTTTTCTCCCGTGGAATGAAAGTAAAAGTAAAAAAGTGAGACTTTCAAACTTTTAAAGAGTCGGCAATCAACGCTACATTCATGGTTGTAAAAACACAATATTTATTTGCTTAATTCAAAGAATTTGTAAAAATTGCACTAAAGCCAGTGGCGTATATTTTTAGTAATAAGGTTATTTTAGGGTTATTTTAATTACCCTAATTCCACTTAGGTTTACAATTTTTTTAATTTGATACAGGGTGTTTTCTAATTGCGGTAAGAAAATTTAAGGGCATATTCCTGAACCATTTTTATTAAAAAGTTCATATAAATCCAACTTTTCAAAAAACCTAAAAATGTCAAAACACTTTTTTAGTAAAATTTATTAAACTAGAAATAAACGTTATTAATTAGGTATTTGTTGTTGTTACATAATTGCTTATACAGTGTGTCCAAGATAAGGATCCTAAGCATGGGAGTCTCAGTACCTATTGGAGATACAGCTTAGGTTAAATTAGGAAAAAGTTGTGTTTTTTAAAGCTTATTTACATGCCGTTTAGAAACTTGCAAAATTTTCATGGCCTGCTGAGATATTTGGCAAAAACGAAAATTTGACCATATCGATTTTATTTTTTCTGACTTTATTTGAAGAGATATAAAAAACTAATAACACTCTTTCATTGGCACTTTTTAGCTACTACATGATGGTATTTTTAGATTTTATACCCGACGTTTCGATTTCAAGAAATCATCATCAACTTTATTTTTTTATATGGCTCGAAAAAGTACCCCTGTATCTGATTCCATTTTTTATTACAAATTCAACGATGTATCACATGTCATATTTTACTTTTTAGTTAAAAGAAAATTGCATTTTTTCTATTTTTTTAAGTTATTTTTAAGTAGGCCTTGCAAACAAATGCTTGGACGTTAATACTTGTTACCGTATCTGTAACATAATTTAATATCTTTATAAAATAGTATTTGTCCTTTCTACCCTGCTTGTCGAGTTGTTGTTTTTAGAGCAGTTGTTCTTATTGTTACTGTTGTCTCTATTATTGTTTATTGGTGAATAGCTAATATCTTATTGTATTATTTCGATCGAATATGCGGGATGGCCATTATAGCCATGAAGACAAGTTTGACATGCTAACATGCTACATTTAATACTATTTTATAATGATAATTAATTATGTTGCAAATACGGTAACAGGTATTAATGTCCAAGCATTTGTTTGCAAGACCTACTTAAAAATAACTTTAAAAAATAGAAAAAATGCAATTTTTTCTTTTAACTAAAAATTAAAATATGACATGTGATACATCGTTGAATTTGTAATAAAAAATGGGATCAGATACAGGTGTACTTTTTTTCGAGTCATTAAAAAATAAAGTTGATGATGGTTTCTTGAAAACGAAACGTCGGGTATAAAATCTAAAAATACCATCATGTAGTAGCTAAAAAGTGCCAAAGAAAGAGTGTTATTAGTTTTTTATATCTCTTCAAATAAAGTCAGAAAAAATAAAATCGATATAGTCAAATTTTCGTTTTTGCCAAATATCTTAGCAGGCCATGAAATGTTTTTAAGTTTTTAAACGGCATGTAAATAAGCTTTAAAAACACAACTTTTTCCTAATTTAACCTAAGCTGTATCTCCAACAGGTACTGAGATTCCCATGCCTAGGATCCTTATCTTGGACACACTGTATAAAGTTTTAGCACTTAATTTTTAAAAGAAGAAAGTTTCCTTGTGTTTTTTTATATGGTCCAGGAATATACAGTTTAGTGGATTTTATTATTTATTTATTCTTTTTTTTTTTTGAAAAAGTTAGCAATCTATCGTAAAAATATTAAGAAACAAAAAAGTAGTATTGTTATGTATTTTATCCGAAAAAATATAAAAGTTACAAAAAAGTCAGTGTCGTATATTTTTTTGTCAATATTATTAGCTGAGATGCGTCTTACGCCGCTACTGGTCTTACTAATTAAAATTAATTAAGGGCTAAATTTACTTCTTATTTTACCAAATACCACAGGCAATTTTTATTAAATTCGGTATAAGGCATATTTAGGATATTATGAAAAACCCGATTTTCTTTTTAATGTTTAACACCCTGTATCTTATAAATAAAGCATTTCGGATCTATGTTTATATTTACTTTTTTTCATAAAATTGGCTCAGGAATACGCCCCTAAATTTTCTTACTGCAATTAAAAACCGCCCTGTATATTAAATTGATTTTGAATAAGTATCACGAACAAATTAAAAAATAACATTAAACATGGTGTTTACATCTATAGAATTTTAACGTTAAAGGACATAATTTTTAGTATATTTTATGGGTTTTTCCCTCAAAATTAACCTGTACTGTATGTGTCCTCTCATTGATTGCTTAATGAAATAACAAAGTTTTCAATTTTAAACTGGTATTGAACAAAAATTATAAAAAAAAGAAAATTAACTCACTTAAAATTTCCGTAGTTTCTTCATCTAAGACTTTTCTTAAAGACAGTGAAGGTGCCATCTTAAACAATTATTGTAGATTCACGTTGAAAAAATTAAGTCCAAAAGACCAATGTTTTCTTCATAAAAATTCACAACACTAGAAACCCTCTTTGGTCGAGAAAAATAATAAATAGAAAGTTCCATTAAATATTACCAAAGATTTAAAAAATCTTTAATGATTTTTCGTCTTATCGATTTTATTTAAAGAGTGTATACCTTACTAGGTGCTTATCAAAACTAAAAACAAACCGATAGAAATGAAAATTCAGATTACGATGTCCTCGTGTCGCCACATTTCCTGGTTAATTAGTGGTGGGGGTATCTATTTTTAATATCAAATAAATTTATATTTCAGGTGGGGGTGGGAAACTTTATTTATATATAAAAATATACAGGGTATTTCGAAATTTACGATAAATATTTTAAGTACCTATTTTTGAGGTCAAAATGCGCTTTTTCTATTAATATGTGTCCTAAACTGCACCCCCTCCAAGCTAGGTCCATTGAGGGTTAAGTTAAAAAAGAATTATTATTAAAATAGCTTTTGCGCGCGGAAGAATTTATTCAAAATTTTAAAAACCTTCTTATTTTTTTTGTTCCATCAGTGGTTATGGGGATATTAATGGTTACAGACAAAAATATAATTTTTTATTCAAAGATCAATATCTCAGCAAGAAGTGGTCGTATTGAACAAGTTATCCAATTCATATAGTGTTCAAGTTAAAAAAATGTTCAAGTTCTTGGACCAAAACAATAAAAATCAAAAAAATTAAAACATTTTTTTCGGTATCCTTTAGGATTGCGCGGTATACGTTGCTTGAAAAATATTTCATCGCAATATCTCAAAACTAGAAACGTCAAGCTTTAAAACGTTTTTTTAATTTTAGTACGACCATTTTGAAGCGAAATACAGCTACTTGAAAAACCTAAAAAAATATTTTTTTGTATCCTGTATTTTTCCACTAGTGTATTTTGGCATTGCACTGCCTCTTTAATTTTCATGCTACTATTAGTTTATATTTGCCAGCCCTTTCCGCCTTAAACAAATTCCTGCCTGGCTATGCCCATGTTTATGAAAGCAGATCCTAGATTTATCGTAAGAAAAAACACAGGGTGGAGTAGTTATTTAAAAACTATGTCGGACTGGTAAAACGATTAAAACAATTTGAAACAATATTTATAAAACCTCCAAAAACTAAAGTTTGCAGGAAAGCGCGGAAAAAGAAACTTAATATCAAGCTCTCAAAAACGAAAAAAATTATGGTCTCTGCCGACATCATCAAAAATTGAAATTATGGTCTCAAAAAAAATCACAAGCGGACACAATGATTGCTTAATAAAATAACAAAGGTTTTAATTTTAAACTGGCATTGAACAAAAATTAAAAAAAAAATAAACTCACTTAAAATTTCCGTAGTTTCTTCATCTAAGACTTTTCTTAAAGACAGTGAAGGTGCCATCTTAAACAATTATTGTAGATTGACGTTGAAAAAATTAAGTCCAAAAGACCAATGTTTTTCTTTATAAAAATTCACAACACTAGAAACCCTCTTTGGTCGAGAAAAATAATAAATAGAAAGTTCCATTAAATATTATCAAAGATTTTAAAAACTCTTTAATGATTTTTCGTCTTATCGATTTTATTTAAACAGTGTACACCTTACTAGGTGCTTATCAAAACTAAAAACAAACCGATAGAAATGAAAATTCAGATTACGATGTCCTCGTGTCGCCACATTTCCTGGTTAATTAGTGGTGGGGGTATCTATTTTTATTATCAAATAAATTTATATTTCAGGTGGGGGTGGTAAACTTTATTTATCTACAAAAATATACAGGGTGTTTTGAAATTTACGATAAATATTTTAAGTACCTATTTTAGTCAAAATGCGCTTTTTCTATTAATATGTGTCCTAAACTGCACCCCCTCCAAGCTAGGTCCATTGAGGGTTAAGTTAAGAAAGAATTATTATTAAAGTAGCTTTTGCGCGCGGAATAATGTATTCAAGATTTTAAAAACCTCCTTATTTTTCTTGTGCCATCAGTGGTTAAGAGGATATTGATGGTTACAGACAAAATTATCATTTGTTATTTAAAGATCAATATCTCAGCAAGAAGTGGTCGTATTGAACAAGTTATCTAATTTATATAGTGGTTAAGTGTAGAAAAAAATGTCCAAGTTCTTTGACCAAAAAGTAAAACCGAATAAATTTCAAAACAATTTTTTTGCGGTATTCTTTAGGATTACGCCGTATACGTTGCTTAAGAACATATTTCATCGCAATATGTTAAAACTAGAAACTTAAAGCTTTAAAACATTTTTTTAAATTTCAGTACCACCATTTTAAAGCGAAATACAGCTACTTGAAAAACCTAAAAGGATTTTTGTATCCTTTATTTTTTTCCACTAGTGTATTTTGGCATTTCACTGCCACTCTTCAATTTTTATGCTACTATTAGTTTATATTTGCCAGCCCTTTCCGCCTTAAACAAATTCCTGCCTGGCTACGACCATGTTTATGAAAGCAGATCCTAGATTTATCGTAAGAAAAAATACTGGGTGGGTAATTATTTAAAAACTATGTCGGACCGGTTAAACGATTAAAATAATTTAAAACAATATTTATAAAAGCTCCAAAAACTAAATTTTGCAGTTAAGCGAGGGAAATATACTTAATATCAAGCTCTCAAAAAAGAAAAAAATTATAGTCTCTGCCGACATCATCAAAAATTGAAATTATGGTCTCAAAAAGATCTGGAGAGTTAGGAAAGTACATAGCCTTCAACCTGAGTTTAGATAAAATAAAAGTTATTGAGAAAATAATATTATAAAACATCCATATGTATGTACATCCGATATCAGTTTTAGGGTATGAAAATAATCTTGTTCAGAGTCCAAGGACATTTTGTAGATAAATGTGCATTTCATTTTTAATGCAGCTATTTTTAAATACAAGATGTGATTTTCTAGGAATATGCGTTGTTTTATTTATTTTGGTTATATAATAACAGTAATTGGGATGATATTTATTTTAAAACCTGCCAAAATATAGTATGTATACAAGATGGGCCGATAGGCCTATTATTACCAGAAATAATCCAAATAAAAACTACATATTGGGCCATATGAATAAAAAAAAACAAATGTTTATACCTATACAATTTGAAATAAATGCTTTTGCTTATAAGTATAAGTAAATGCTCATGATATAGAAAAATATAGCAAAAGCATTTGCTTATACTACCCGATCTTAAGTGGGCAAGCGAATCAGAAAATCACGCCGGACCTAAGTGAAACGTAAAGGTCGGGGGTTGCCAAACATGCCTTGGCAATACAACAAATGTTAAAAACAAATTTAATTCTATTCCCTTAATAGAGAATCGAGGTAATTTACTTGACCACATTTTAAATTAACCATATGGGTTTATATATTATTGAAATATGCATTAAAACCAAAGATAGAAGCAAATTTATGCGCGATAACACGTATATTATTAAAACATTGACCAATTGTATTGTTTCTCCGTAGGTCACGGTGGTTAGCGGCGAATATTTATAAAAACTCGCTAATACCGCTCGGAAAAAATCAAGAGTCACAGACAAAGAAAAACTTATTGGCTTACTGGCAAATATACGCATATACATTTAACTAATTATAAAATAATAATAAAACATTGTTTCTATATTTCTTGTGTAGTTTTCTAAACCTGATTTGGAAACAAAAAGGCAACGCAATGGAGATATCTCTTTTAAAGGACCTTAATTTTATATTCAATTGGGGCGCCAAAAATCTCGTCCATTTTAATGCATCCAAAACACAATTATGCTCCTTGTCGCGAAAAGAGAAATCAACACACCTTCAATCTTGTGTCACATTTGAGAATAAGTCTTAACTGGCATAAACACATTGTATCACGGCAGCTTCAAAAACTTGGATTTCTCTTTCGAGTCAAAAAGTATTTTATTTCTTCTAATTTATACACTTTATATGTGTCCAAACACGACCTTCCTTGGAATATTGTTCTTATATCTGGGGCATGGCGTCCCCCACAACCTTTAGCATTCTTGATTTCATTGAAAGAAGAGCCGTTTGCCTCATTAATGATCCTTCACTTACAGAGAGGCTTACCTCTCTTGCCCATCGTCGGGCTGTGGGGGATTTATCGCTTTTTTATAGGTACTTTCATGGCTTCTGCTCTAAAGAATTGTCCAGTATAATTTCTCCACTCATGATTCCCAACAGAGAAACTCTCGTGGTTCCGCACGTATGCACCCCCATACGGTCCAACTGGACAGGCCCCGAACTTCCCACTTTGTTCGTTCTTTTATTCCTAGAAGTTTCTAGAATGTGAAATCCGCTATCCGCGGAGGTCTTTCCTTCCCTTCCAAATCTTCAACTATTTAAGACCCGTGTCAACTCCCTCTTACCTTGCTAAAAATCCACGGTATGTTAGTATTTAGGCTTTTAGCTAATATGCAATTAAATGCATTTTATATTTTTTTCTCAAAAACTAAAAATAAGATAGAAAAAAAAATTAGGAGTTAAAAAGCTGTATTTTAATCCTAATCCAAATAAAATGTAACAGACAGAAGTCAGTGGCGTACTTGTTCTTGTAAGAAATATTCGTCCAAATACTGCTTGAGACGCCACTGGACTAAATAAAACAGCCGAATTTTATTAAAATTTGATAAGAAATACTTAGGGTATTAATAAAAACACGATAAAAAAACACCCTGTATCTGGGAAACATTGTATTTCCGGACCGACGGATCGGATGTTTATATATGATTTTTTTTCGTATTTTTAATAGTGGAATCTGCCCTTAATTTTTTAACAACATTCCTGTAACACCCTGTATATTATATTTTAATAACCATTGACGCATTCTCCTTGGATAATACGTCATTAGAAATTAGAATAAACTTTTTTGATTTTAAGTTTATTTTTGTTGTTGTGTAATTATGTATTTCATTATCGTTTATTTTTACTGATTATATGTTTTGGATTTGGCTTTAACGTTAAGCTTGAGAAGTACCCTGAAGGACAAAGTTCAGTCATGGTGTTCTGCATGATCTTATGTACTCAGTGGTTCTGAGATATCACGCGCATTGTCGCTGATGCATTTGAAATTGCAGTTACAGCGATTGCTTTTGCGAAAAAATATAAGCCCAAGATCGCAGAAACGAAGAAACAAAGGCAAACACTTATTTTTACTATTTACTTTTTTAATCTGTTTCGATTGAGTCAGTTTTTTTACCACATTTGGTGAGTATTATCATTTTTCTACAGCACGTGTACAACCTTGTTTTTACTGTATTTTATTCTGTTAATTTCATAAAGACAAGGAGCTTTTACATTTTTACTTTACTGAGATCAATTTTCGAATATATATATTATTTTTATTTAGAATTTAAAGAAAATTTTAGAAATACTTTTTGTATAAAATCATAAAGCTATCTGTAATACTTTTTAAAATACGTAATTTATTTCATTGAATAAATCGTATTGTAAAATTAATTATGTCCTCTATGAATCTTAAGACCGGGGTCAAATTGTCAAAAATTGCACATATAAAACCGTTACATATTCGAGCATACTGTCCAGTAATCCTCTTACCCTGTATTAATTTGGGGCCGGAATTGCACATTACGGTACCTGGTACCGTAATGTGTTGCCATAGCAACGCTGTCATGTATCATTATAAATGTCCACGTGATCATTGTTGTTATGCTTTGATTAATGTCATTTTTGGATGCCAAAATGAAATTAAATCTTTAAATACTCACATATTTAGCGATTTTCATCTGATATTAGGATATATAGGAATTTCTACTTGTACTTACCACATATTTAGTTAGCAACTTTATGAATCATGGTTAGCTTAGATATGGACTAGTTACCTACGTAATTTAAGTAAAATAATTTGAAATTAACATACATGTTCTCTTTAAATTTTAGAATAAATATCTATTCATTAATTTTCATAAAGACAGTATGAAATAAGATATCATACGATACACGTCCGTTAGGTGTTATTACAGAACTCGTGTATATTCCAGACTCTGCTTCTGCGTCGCCTCGTCCGTAAACATCTCGTACTGTAATAAGTCACCTACCGGACTTATAACGTAAAATACTAATACAGGAGATGATTAACTTTTCAATACAATGTATTAAAAATATTATTTTATTTTAATATTTGTGTGGTGAGATGGCAAAACATGATATGCTACTTTTAGTAAAATTTGATGCTTCCTGAAAATTACACTTTGGTAAATTTTGCAACTAATATGAAAACAATTTGTTGCAAAATTTAAATATTGTACTAAAAGCTGTTATTTTTCAGGATGCATTAAATTTAAAAATATCTCTCCTGAAAATTTTTACTAAAAGTGACATATCGGATTGTGCCATCTTACCACAGATTTTATGTATCATGAACGAACAGAAGCGAAGTCATTTTAGTGCCTGAGCCAGCAATGAAATGAACTTCATGATAATGGGTCAGGTAAATAAAGCTAAGGACATGCTTTTACTTAAAATAATAAAAGATAAAACATACAAAATTGCCTTAAACCAATAAAGCAAATACTATCGTATTAGCTTTTGCCTAACTTTATTCACCTGCCCAATAACGCTTTTAGGGGGTTCCTTTGACGAGCCTACCACGAATACTCGTACCGCTTTATATGCAAGCGGCGCGGCGCTCTAACCCAGCGTGGCAATTTTGACATGTTTCGGGTGTCGGACTGGGCAAACGAGTCACTTTTTTGTCTGACAAGTTTACCACAATGTTTTACATGCAATTTTTAAACATCGTGCAAAAATAGTGAGGGTTTCAGTCACGAAACCCGCCCACTCTGACCCTGACCCGAAACATGTCAGTTTTGGGCCTTATGGTGACGAACCCTTACAATTTTAGCACAATATTTAAAAATTGCATGTAAAACATTGTGGGAAACTTGTCTGACAAAAATGTCAAAACATGTCAAAATTGGCATGCTGGGATAAAACGCCGCTTCCATCGATGGCTGCATGAATATTCGTGGTAGTTTCGTCAAGGAGAATACCCCTAAAAATCCATTTCATGCTGACTATATAGTGTAATAATTTAAAATATTATTTTGTTATAAAATACTATCTTTAAATTATTGTTACCTTATAAATAAGTTTATCCCGAGAAGTAATAATAATCTTTGTTTACCCACTTAATTAGTAGCAAACAAAAACACCTTTTAAATATTTTTTTTAGTTAAACCAACTTATTTACATTTCTTTTTATTGTATACAAGGTGCGTCTTACAATGTGCAATGGCTTCATTTTCTAAATTAAAAATATCAAAAAATAACGTTTCTATAAAATTGGGAAGGAATATAAATGACGTATTTTTAAAACACCTCTATCAATCCCTTGAGCTGCACCCCTAGTCACTTAAAAATTTTAAATGGCAACACCCCCTTATGTGGCATCTCTCTGGAAACATGATTTTTTTTGTTGGTCGTATGGTATGTTTATTTAGCAATAAAATTAAATGTAAGTTTGTAAAACAAATAGTTATTATCCTAACAAGTGCGGAGTTATACTTTCCCGCACGCGAACTGCCAGAACGACGCGAAGCGGAGTTTGGGCAAGCAGTTAAGTGCGGGAAAGTTTTTTTTTTTCACCCTTTCGGGGTCATCCCACCCAGGTCCGACGACCGCCCCCTAGGTGGTGCACTGCAGCCTGAAGGCTTATTGTACCTTGACCCTACTCCTTCTCATTCACACACCATTCATTCCATAACTTGGATGGTTGTTGCTCGGTCCGCATCCCCGAGCAGAACACCGTGTGCCGTTGCCCAAATCACCCATCCAAAT
This sequence comes from Listronotus bonariensis, assembly GCA_014170235.1. NCBI lineage: Eukaryota > Metazoa > Arthropoda > Insecta > Coleoptera > Curculionidae > Listronotus > Listronotus bonariensis. The sequence continues at coordinate 24,425 of JACEGR010001550.1, read as the reverse complement.
TATGGGTGCGCATTTCACTGCTTAACTTCGAGATCGACGCTTGCCGATACAACCGAAGCAGCCACAAGCGCGGGAAAGTTACTTTTTGCAAGAGTTAGGATCAATAACTTTTCTACAAGCATAAAAGAGGCAATTTATACATTCTTTGCCGAATTCAGGTGTTGCTGTGTAGCTAAAGGATTACTGTCTTAACTGAATGGTGGAGTAAGAGTCATCTAGCTAATGTTTGATGGGCTATAGAAGGACATATTTATGAAAAAAAAATGCGTGCGGGAAAGTGATTTTTTAAGCATGCTTGTAGAAAAAGTTTTTCCTAAATATTTAATGGTTTTGCTAAGTGAATTTGAAAAGACTAGCTAGAATATTTTGCCGACATTATCTAATCTTCGGAATTTAATTTAATCATATTTAAGATATGTTTACATTTTTTATCGTACGGTATAGTTACAAGCATTTTTATGTTGTTTTTAGTATTTAAGTACTGAATGGTTTGCTTGTGGGTTTTTTCCATATTTTTATCTTACGTGGAATTATTTTTTATACCTCAATAATTATTTAATTGTGGTTTTGGAAAGATAAATAACAAAATATGTATGAAAATATCACGTTCTAAAGGCATGCTAAAAAAAATTATACACACGCCTTGAAAATGATAATTAAATGGTTAAAAGTAAACCTTTTGTTTACACTGATTTAATAATAGAAATTTTACATACACTTATTTACACAACTTTGTGGTAAAAAATGTTAGGAATTATTAAAGAGTAGGGAAGTTAAAGGCCTAAGCATTTATCCAATATTATTTCAATTAAGGTTTAAGAAAATGCTATTTTTTATTTTTAGAGACACTCTAAGTATATCATTTTATCTGAGTCACAAAACGCCTAATTCTGTAAACATTCTCTGTCAATATCATTAAGTATTCATCAATTTTAGCGTTCAACCAATTATAACCGCGGTAATAATTGGTGACAACTTTGACGTATAGTACATTGTTTAAACGTCAACATAACCGATTGGTAAATACCGTTTTAGAATTGGTTCTTCGCCTCCTAAAATTAATGATTGTAACACTTATTTTGCTGACGTAAATGCGTATCCTATCTTCTGTGACCGGCAAAAAGTCCGCAACATAATTAAGGTAGTACTCCCGGTGTAAAAATTAATGTTCAAAAAAATTATGAAACTTAGCATATAATTACTTTATAATAAGAGTATCAACCAGTTAATTTTCCAAGGTCTAGAGAGAACTCAAAAAAAGTTATAAATATTATAAAATAATTGCGTTAAGCATTGATCCTAATGTTAAATCGCTGATTTTATTTTACTTCACAAAAACTGACGTTGAGATTTTAATGAAAGTTGTATCAACCAAAACAATTCTGAACATTTTGGCTAAATGAAATCTGAGCTTCAGAGCTTGTAATAGGAGTTATTAATAAATAATTGAGAAAAATATGCTATGTGACTGACATGTGGCAACGCCGCGCCGCCGAAAGGTTATGATGCGCCAGAAAAAGTTTGTCGAATACGGTATATGGGGACATAAAATTGATGCCAGTCCAATACGTTTTTCTGGTTACAAGATCCAATAAGTGTTAATAAATATCCGCGATAATTAGAAAACATGTTCTTTCCGAGTGTTTTTAAGTGAACAATTCGACGACCATAATGCGATGTATCAATATTTACGTTAGTTGAAAGGTTAGGTGACAAAAGCTTTTCATGTTTATCCTTAAATTTATGAGTTACTTGCACTTATTTTACAAATTTGTTATAATTTTTTGCACTGACTGTTTTGTCTCTCCAATAAAATATATTTTTTGTGATATAATAGATTTTATTTGTAAATAAACATACAAATTTAAAACGATAACTTGTTCAAAGATGCTTGTGCAGTAGATTTTTGCGTATGAATTCTATTTTTACGCAGTGTTGCCAAATATAAATATCACGGTAGTCAAATTACCTTAAGCACTCGTTTGACTCTTGTGGTATCGGTAGAACTACCTTAAGAGAAATTTCGATTTTTTTTCTGGAAAACCTCTTCTGCATGTCCGTTACCCTAAAAATCTATTTTGACATATTATGTTATGTGAACAGCGGTATAACGGAAAATCACGAAAAGTAAGGTTAGGTCACAAAATATAGAAAAGCTCAAAAAGCAAAAAGTTTTTTGAATTTATTTCTAACCTCAAACGCAAAGTTTAAAGCATGTATTAAAAAAACTCAATTTTTTACAAATATCTTTATAATATAGCAAAAATATACCATTTTATTTAGCAAACTAGCTTTATTTAGCTAAACATTTTTTTATCTTTGAACAAACCACGAAGGCTTAAAGCCTAATAATAACGTACCGTGGATGTCTTAAGCGAGGTAAGAGGGAGTTTGTTGACACGGGACTTAAATACTTGAAAATTTGGAGGGAAGGAAAGACCTCCGCGGGCAGCAGGTTCCACATTCTAGAAGCTCTAGGGATAAAAGAAAGAACAAAGTGGAAGTTCGGTGCCTGTCCAGTTGGACCGTATAGGGATGCATACGCGCGGCACCACGAGTTTCTCTGTTGAGAACCGTGAGTGGAGGAACTATACTGGACAATTCTTCAGAGCAGAAGCCATGGAAGTACCTATAACAGAGCGATAAATCCCCACAGCCGGACAATGGGCAAGAGAGGGAAGCCTTTCTGTAAGTGAAGGATCATTAATGAGGCGTTTATGGTAAAATGAGACATAATTTTTAAAACAAGTAATTTAAAAAATACGTTTTTGTTAGGAACCTGGTGTTTGCCATGGTTTATTCCTAAAAGTTTTTCACTATCTTATCAAACCAAAATCGTAAAATATTTAGAAACAGTAAAACTTATGAATCCTTATCATGTTTTTACTTATTCTACTTATTATCCAAAAGTCGAGTTTTCAAATTTCGTACATAAACTTAAAAATTACCAATAAAGTTTTTGATTTATATTAATTCAATGAAAGGTTATTGTTAAGTTTATGCACGAAATGTAAAAACTTTTATATCAGTTGTAAGTAAAACATGATTAGGATCAATAAGATTAACTTTTTTAAATAATTATACAATTTTTGTTGTTGAGATACTGAAAATGTTTTTAAAAATAAACCATTGCAACACCGGGTCTCTTGGGGAAAACCTTTTTTTAATTATTTGTTCTAGTTGTCAAAAAAAAAAGAAAATACATATGCTTTATATCAAATTTAGCTAAATAAAGATAGTTTAAGGTGTAAAATTAATTCTAAGTACTTTTTACTCTTTGAATTTTTTTGATAGCTTGTGATCTAACCTCACTTTTCGTAAGTCAATCTGGGGTTTTTCAAATTTCCCGCCATACCGCTGTTCACATGACATATGTCAAAATCGATTTAAAGATTATTATCGAACATGCAGAGGCGATCGCCCGAAAAAAATCATCTATTAATAATAAAATCTCATATATGTTGCGGATTGTTTACCGGTCACTGTATATTAACATTGAGAAAAGCCTCGTTCCACTGCGTGTACTACATTTTTTAATTTAATTCTATTTTGGAGTTATAAAACAACTGCACTAATAAAAGTAAATCGCGATGTTGGAGAGTTATCAAAAACGACAACCTCAACAGTTCAAAGTCGAGATAGGTTAATTCTGTTTGGCCACTGATATTTTCGTAAATTTTAAAAATAGTTAAATAACAACTGGATTAAGCCAGAAAAATAAACATTAACGATGAGAGAAATAGTTTTAAAATAATATACATTTTTTTAAGTTGACATATTCCCTACATTATATAAAATGCAAAGAAAATAAGAAATTTTTTAAATAAAATTATGTAGTGTGTGTAGTGTGAAACAAAATGCATTTTTATCATAACTTTCCTACCACTCCAAATATTTCCACAAAATTTGGTACACTTCTTTTGGCCATTATATTATGTTTTTTACTGCACAAGTTTTTAAAAACATATTACCAGTAGCGTTCGAACAAGGTTTGTATTGAATTTTTTCAAAAAAAAAAAATTGTATGCCACTGCTTTCTTCCTTTGAATCAATATTATTTTTTGAAATATTCATTTACTTTGGTGTTCGACTCTTTCCGCGGTCTTCGAGTAGTGTGGTTCACGTTTACGTAGAGGTCTACATAGACTTCCCGGGTAGGCGACTGAAGGCGTCGTACGAGCGTAGCTGTACCCTTGGGGATCGAAAAAGATTCACGCTAAATTGGGGCTTCTTTCTTCTGGGGCTAAGCGCTGTGAGTAAAGATTCCTAAAGTTTTTACGTTTTGGTGTTGAACACATGGTGTCTTTGTATGGTCGAGGAGGTGCGCATGGCTTGCGGAAAAACGTCAGTAGTGAAAGTGACGGTTATGCGCTATACCAGTAGCAGCTTCTGGCTTGACAGTCACAATTTATGCATGTTCAGAAGTTCATCGCTGTTGTTGATTTTTACAAGTGTTTCTTATTCATATGCTAGGAAAGTCTGGGAGTTTCGATCTCGCTTATCCAAATTTTCCACGGACAAAGCCGGGAAAGCTTATAAGCAATATCTTATATGACCGGAACGGAAGAACTGGCGAGTTGACTCAATATCAGAGCCATAAAACAAAGAGATAGATAGATAGATAGATACTTTGGGGTTAATTTGGTCTTCTGTCTCTTATGAGTATTTTATTCGAAGAAGAAGAAGTGGCGTGCCATTTTTTTTTAATTACAATAAAAATCTTGTTCGAGCGCCACTGGTACCATTTTTTTAAACTTGTACAGTAATTAATTTAATGTAATGGTCAAAAAAGTGTACCACATTTTGTGAAAATATCCGGAATGGTGAGAAAGTTATGATAAAAAGGCATTTATTTCTTAGGACTTTAACACCCTGTATTTCGGAAACAAAGCATTTTTCAACATAATTTTATTTGAAAAATGTTCTTAGTTTCTAGCATTCTATACAGTGTTGGGAGAAATATATCAATTTAAAATCAACTTTGTATGTTATATTTTGTTAATTTTTACTTAATAAAGTTATAAGTACTACTTAAAATAAAACAAAATTGTTTAGTTAAATTTAAAAAAAATACAAATCAAATGGTTAATCAACTTTTGCGATATGGGTAATCGGGTTCTTCCGGGCACATGTGAATTAGTTCTCGAATCCAAAATATTAAGCAAATTATTTAAAAGATAAATAACTTACCTCTGATAGAAAGTTTAGAAAGACCATTCGTAAAATTAGGTCTAATAACTTCGGGAATACTGTTAAACCCTCTCAGAGTCATTGTTACACGTTTTTATAAAAACAACTAAATTATAAATGTTAAATTTTTTAACAGGTGTAAATTATTTTCTAATCAACAAGTCACCTGTGCTAAATGTTTTTTTAATAGGAATACCTCAATAAAATTTACTAATGTTAGAGGGAGATAATGACTTTCGAAGGTGCCGGCTTATAGAATATTAGAACAATAGCTCAGAGGTCTTTCATAGGTTCATAGTTTATGTTGTTATCTATACTTCAGTGGCGGCCAGAACATACAGGGTGGTCCTTAAGTAATGGGCCAAAATTCAACTGAAGAATTGTGACGTGAAAATACTGCGATTTAACTAAACTTACTTTTGTACAAAAGTTAATATTAACTGAGATACATGGCGTTAAAGTTCAAAAATATTTTAAAATTATTTTAATAATTTTTACACTTTGAATATTGTAATAAAATTCGGTATTAGCGATTTTAATTACCGATGGGGGCGCTGCTAAACGTAAACAAAGTCGAAAGAAGTAGGTAATATGCAGGTAGCTAGCTTTGATCCTGTTATGGATTTCGCGTATTAAAACGGTTTAAAATACTGTTTAAGTTTCAATACAGCCGTAAATTTATATAGATTTATACGTATTAAGTGTGTTAAAACTCGATTGGTGAGTTTGAAAGGTGCCCTTGATGGTTTAATAGACTTTTTGTTAGTGGTGATAACTTTTTTCGGAATGAGTAAAGAACTGTTTTTGACGCTAAGCACAGTATTTTTATACCTTAATTGCTCCCGATAATAGGTGCACAGTGGAAGGAGAAGAAATCTTGAACTCCAACCATATTATTTTAATTATATACACGTCTTTTTATTTTAGATGTTAATGGCTCTTCTGATGCCATAATAAACGTTTTAATATAGGTGAAAGAAAGACTTTTGATTAAAATGATAGCAAAACACACAGCTATTCACGCACAAGGCTCAAAAACGCGTGTTAAATAAAACGAAGTAAATAAATAATATTATATTTATATCCATTCCAATGGTTAAACATGTCCGATCACCTGTTTTCTTAGGTTGCACCGTTGACCACCAGAGGTCTCATTGATCTTAAAAATCGCCAATATAGGGGTTTTTGAGATGAGCTATTTATATCTAATTATGGATGTTGGAGGGGAGGATAACCATCTTTTATGGCGGACAAGTTGAAAAAGTGGCCATCGGAATGTAGCAAATTGGGATGGCGCCAAGTAGCCAGTGGAGATATTTTAATATTTCTTCCTTTTTTATTTTTTATCTATCTGTCCTTTTTCATTTTGTATCTCACTCTCATAATTTATGCTCATTGGTTAAAAATCTCCCTCTGGCTACTGTGGCGCCACCTTAAGTTGCTCCTTTCGACGGACACTTTTTAAAACATTCAGATGGTTATCCTCCCCTCCACCATCCATATACCTAATATTAATTTTTAGGTGTTAACTAGAGGATGCCAGCTACACTATTGTCAATTTGTCTAACTTTGTCCCAACTTTTTTGTGCTACTCTGTATGTACCACTTAAGTAAACCAGTAAACTCTCCCATGTTTTTAACACAAAAAATACGTGTACCTTGTAAAATTGGCTCTGAGCACCCGTTTTCAAGATATATTTGCATTTAAGTGGTTTAGTGCAACCAAAAAGTACAGTGTGGGCCAAATTAAACTTGCACACTTTTTAACTAATGATAACTTTTTATCTGTTGCGCTTATTCTTTTATTTTTACAGGGCTACTAGGTAGATATGTTTTTTCTAGGTTTATCAATTTTCGTCGAATAGATTTAGTCAGGATCGGACTTACGGGACTTTTTCCAAAATAACGTATTTGACTTCGTTGCAAAATAAATGAAATTTATCTACAATTAGGCTAATACGTTTAATTTTAATTAATTTAATGTTAAGTTCTGTCAGCATACAATTTAGGAACCATGGTAACCTCACTTTTTTAATTTTCAAAGCACACTAAAAAAGTTCCCTGGTAAAATCGAGAGAAATACATGCATTTTGTGGCGCATCATTTATCAAAAATAATTATAATTCCGGTATCCCTAAATTATTAACTGATTCGCTTTTACTGAATCATTTGCCATAGTTTGTCTACAAAAAAACGTATAAGCCCAACATGTAGCTTAATCCGATTTCTTTTGCAACCAGGTTAAATGCATCATTTGAAAAAAGTGCCATAAGTCCAGTCCTGACTAAAACTATTCGACCAACACAGACAAACCTAGAAAAAACATTTCTACCTATTAGCCCTGTAAAAATAAAAGAATAAGCGCAACAGATAAAAAGCTATTATTAGTTAAAAAGTGTGCAAGTTTCATTTGGCCCACACTGTATATGGATAAATACATTAATTTATTTTTTTATAATGGTGTGGTTGTAGTTATCGCTAATACTCTGTTTTTCAAAACCATTTTTGGGTTGCACTAAATTACTTAATGGCGATTTTTGCAAGGTATACCATTTTTGTGTAAAAGGCATTGAAGAGTTCAACATTTTACTCGATGATACCGAGTTTTATTACAATACTAAAAACCTAGTAAATATTATTAGACTTAGAATTATAGAAAATTTTAAAATATTTTTTGAACTTTGGCACCCTGTATCTCAATCAACTTTTGTACTAAGGTAAGTTTAGTTAAATTGCAATATTTTAACGTCGCAATTCTTTAGTTGTATTTTGGCCCATTATTTAGGGACCACCCTGTATAATTGAGGGGTGTTCTTGTAAAAAAACCGGTTTTCAAATTTCAAAAACCGATTTTCGAATACCGGTTGACCGGTTTTTCAAAAATCGAAAAGAATAATCAGTTTTCGGTTAAACCTCGGCTAAAACCGAAAAGATATTTTAACAAAACCAAAAACCGGTGTTTTGAATATCGATTAATCGGTTTTCAATTGATTGCGGATTTAATCCAAAGAAAAAAAAACGCTCATTTTGTAGAATGGGATACCCCTTGACAGATTATTTAGGTTGCAAGCTTTCGGAATATGTATTTATATTTTCTACTATAATTAAGTATTTACTAAGTTTTAAATAAATCGACTAAGAATAACTAAAATAAAACTTAAGAAATTAATTAGCAAGCAAATATGTTTATTTTTTGTGAGTTGGATGTATATCAACAGACGACAGTTAAAAGCTCAAAAGCTATTGTTCAATTGCAGTTACAAAATATACATATTTAAAAAATTTAAAATATCGGGATTTTTGCGATTAAAATCGGTAAGATCGATAGGTGGCAGCAATGTTATGCAGCAATCCTGTGTTCACAGATTCAGTTTTTCGGTTTTAAAAACCGGTTTCAATTTTAAAACCGTTTTTGAATATTCGGTTAACAGGTTTTAACCGAAACCGGTTTTGCTTTTTTTTTTTTTTTGGTTTTTGCCAGCCTTAACTCAGTCGCTTAGCCGCTGGGTAAGCGGCGCGTCAAAATTGTCTTTTAGAAATTCCCTGTATTATAACTGTTTTAATTTAATTTTTTAAAAAAATATTCACACGCCTCTGAAGGTTTACTAAAATTGAACAAATATTAATTTAAGATAATGCAAAAAAAAATAAATAATCGGTTATAACCTAAAGAGGCCCTTACTCTCGTGATATTTATATTTACAAAAAATTTGAAAATGGTCAACAAAGATTATTTTAATTAATTTAAGAAGCCGTTACAATGATATTTTTTAAAAGCACAAATAACTGCCTATAAAGAAATAATAATTGTCTTATCAAAATGATTTACATTGATTGTTTGTTAATAAATGTCGAGTATGGCTATTTATTTGGAAATTTAAAAATTGGACTAAGACCTCCCATAAATGATACGGTTTGTTATTACTTTCATAAAAAAATATAAGAAATCTATGCTATGCTTTGTTAGTAAACATTTAATGTAATTCAGATTGTCCACAAAGTTGAAGACAATATTTTTTGGAATTAAAAATATCTTTACACTACCACACGTCTGTCCGTTTATACAATAGGCCTTTAGACATGTACAGTCAAGGACACAAAACCGTCCACCCAGTTTATTTTTTAAACGGGTTTCTTTTTGTTTGAAATTTACCTAAAATATTAATTTTCAAACAAACCCGTTAAAAAAATGAACTGGGTGGACTGGTTTTTTCGTTCTCGACTGTACAGGTGTCCATTTTGGTGGTCCCTTATGGGAAACTTGAAACCATAAGAGATATTAAAAATCTGATACCCCATCCTCGAGCTCTTTTTGGAGAAAACATTTATGGTAAAACAGATTATCGCTATCGCGAAGCGTTTCAGAGATAGCAGGGTGATTCTCGATTTTTTCACTTTTGAAAAGGCCCTGTAGCTTTGTTGTTATTACAGATACGAGAAAACTAATTGCACATTATACAGACACTTTTTTGCGTAGAATGCAGTGGCGTAGCCAAAAATTTTGTTGAGCTGTCATTTTTGACATATGACCCAAACATGTTTTTTTATTAGGGACACCCTATAAATGATTAGGTAATTAAATTGCTTGTTTTTTTCTGATTAAAATAATATATCATAGTAGGTGGTTTAATAAATTTTTTACGTCAAATATTGGAAAAATTATGATTTTAAAGACGCATTGCGGCTTCTATCTGTTTTTAAATTGTTTTATATTTTTGTTTTAAAAGGAATCTGTCATCCCTTAGCTCAGGGGACATTTCCGTAAAAAAAAAAAAAAAAAAAAATTAATTAATTAATTTTTGTTTTTTTTTTTCTACGGAAATGTCTCCTGAAGTTGAGGGATGGCAGTATTGTTTTTAAAGAACATGTTTGGGTCATATGTCAAAAATGACAGCTCAAAAAATTTTTTAACTACGCCACTGGATTCTACGGAAAAAAGTGTCTTTATAATGTGCAATTAGTTTTCTCGTATCTGTAATAACAACAAAGCTACAGGGCCTTTTCAAAAAGTGAAAAAATCGAGAATCACCCTGTATCTCTGAAACGCTTCGCGATAGCGATGATCTGTTTTTACCATAAATGTTTTCTCCAAAAAGAGCTCGAGGATGTATCAGATTTTTAATATCTCTTATGGTTTCCAAGTTTCCCATAAGGGACAACCAAAATGGGTCACCCTGTACACCTAAGGTAGCAAATTTTAGGTGTAGATAGATTGGACTTTATTCCTATTCTTTAAATTTTTCTCGGAAAATATTTAAAGGCCGCATAGTCCAATGACGTAGTTAGAGTTCGCCTACGTCACAAAAGATACAAGCTACGACATCCCCTTTCTATTGCTTGTTCCTTTGTTGGCATATTTCTTTAACGTGACGCTTTTTACATAAGAACTGCCAACATTGTGAAGTTGATTGAAAAATATTAATTTAAGATCCTGTGAAAGAGATAACTGCATCGCCCTGTGGTTGCTTTTCAAATTAGATTTAAAGATTGGTTCAAGCCTGCAGACATCGGAACTGCCCTTTGTTGGCATATTTCTTTAACGTGACGCTTTTACATAAGCTCTTGCCAACATTGTGAAGTTGATTAAAAAATATTAATTTAGGATCCTATGAAAGAGATAACTGCATCGCCCTGCGGTTGCTTTTCAAATTAGATTTAAAGATTGGTTCAAGCCTGCAGACATCGGAACTGCGGACCAAATTTTATCAGGTAGTTAGGTGCTTAAAAGGATTATGTCTTGGCAGAACTGCTTACAAAATTTTATCAGGTAAAATTGGGATTTCCTAAAGTACTTAAAGGCCATAAAATAATTATTGGAAATAAAGAATCTATTGAGTAGTCCGTTACTTTGTGACAATACATTTTTACGTAGAATGTATAAAAACACAAATTTTACTTTGTTATTTTGTCACATATTTTATATTGCTTTTGCGTTACAGAGTTTCGACATACTATGTCATTTTCAAACGACTTTTTAAAAGTCCTTTTTAAAAAGTCGTTTGAAATGACATAGCATGTCGAAACTGCAGTAACGCAAAAGCAATATAAAATATGTGACAAAATAGCAAAGTAAAATCTGTGTTTTTATTACATTCTACGTTATTGGAAATAGTTTCGGAGGGTGAGTACGGGGGTGTACTCGAGTTGCTAGACGGCAATAAGATAATAATAAAATATTTAATTTGAGATTGTTGAGTTGCTAGACGGTAATAAACACAACACCACGCATGCAATAAAATGTCTTGTAAAACGAATACTTTATATATTTTTTTCTGTTTTGCTTTATTTTGCATTAAAATCCACTTGTTTTAATAAATAACGTACAGATTTTAATTATGTAGGCTAGGGCGGGGCTAGTTGAGCATAGAGGTAAGTTGGGCAATCAAAATATCTCAAAAACTATCGACCGTACGCGAAAGCATTAAATAGCGCAAAGAAGGGGTTGCGCGAAAGGAACTGATTGTACAACCACTAGTGGTGACGCGGCGATCGAGAAAAATATCCGTGGGCATTGTTTATTTTGTGATTAAAAAGTAAAATAATTGCATCCCGGAAAAATTTATCTGTAATAGTTAAATGTATTCCGTCCTCAATCAGGTAAGTGTTAATCTTAAGTAAATTTATTGCAGTTTTAATATGTATAAAGATTTTGAATACAATTCTAACCGGTTTTTTAATAAATTCACTTTTTCTTTAAAATTTCAGGTTGGGGTTAGTTGAGCTACAGTTGCCCAACTAACCCCACGGTTTTAAGTATAAATTATTTTTTTTTTTTATTTTTTAGGATACGGACCTATAACAGTAAAACACTTAAGTCTTCTCAAGATTTAAAAGAGGCTGCAACCCGAACTTTATATAAGCAACAAAGAAAAGGAGCTGACCTATCTAACTTATAAATTTCCTCCGGAAATAGTTCGACCATACCCAAAGGCTGGTCCAAGAAAAGCTGCAATTTTAACAGATACAGAAGGCATTACAAGAGAAGCAAAATAAAAGTTTAAAAACGAAGATGAATTGATAGATATTAAATCCAAAAGTTAAGCTAAGGTAGGTACGTTGCTGTTTTATTAATAAGATTTATTGTTTTGTCACTATAAGATTATAAATATAAAAAGCCAATTGTCAAAATGTATTTTTATTCTAAACGTATCTAACATTCAAGCCATGATTTGACTATACTTTCTAAGTGCTCCACTAGCCCCATACCCTTGCTCAACTTACCCCACCTATGGGGTACGTTGGGCATACTTGACTATCTACATTAAAATAGATGTAGCTCCTAAATTTGACTTATTAGAAAGAAACTACTAGGGACACTATTAATAAGGAATAAATTGCTAATCCATCAGTATGCGTTATAAGCCATTAAGACTTATTTTTGAGGAGCTATAACCGATCAAGTGAAAAATTGCTCAACTAGCCCCGCCCTACCCTATTATTGTTATTGTATTTTTGGGTTTAATTAAGGAATAAAAAAAAGGATTTGCTTACCAGAACTAACCATTTATAATTACCTAAAATTGTTTTAACTACCCTGTCAAGCGCTGTACCTGCTTTACGGCGCGGCGCGGTGCGGTATCGAAATTTATTTTAACATAATTTTACCTTTCGATTATCCCAGGTACAAACACAATTTGGTGTCGAAAGTTCGCTCGCCGATTTTTACCTGACTGTAATAAGGTCACGTACAGGCGTATTTTTTACCGTATTTGAAAAATTTAGATAATTTTGCAAAAGTTTGATTATTTTATGGGGAGGGTCCAACAAAAAACAACTTTTTCCATTTTTTATATATAATCATTAGAAAATATTATCAACGACCGTGAGGTCACGTCTTGGTTACTCAACGTCCTAGCAACTCAACTATGTCCGTCTAGCAATTCAACAATATTAATCTGTTTTATCTGGGTTCGTCTAGCAAGTCGAGTACACCGGAGTACGAATATCTAATAAGTAATAAAACAAGCTTATGTAGTGTTTATAAATATGTTTAGTGAACTAACCTGACCGCCTACGAATAGGTACAAATATCGAATAAGTAATAAAACAGGATTGTGCGAGTGTTTATAAATTTGTTTATTAAACTAACCAGAACTAACCTGACCGCCTCCGAATAGGTACAAATATTGAATAAGTAATAAAACAGGATTGTGTGAGTGTTTATAAATTTGTTTATTAAACTAACCAGAACTAATCTGACTGCCTACGAATAGGTACAAATATCGAATAAGTAATAAAACAGGATTGTGCGAGTGTTTATAAATTTGTTTATTAAACTAACCAGAACTAATCTGACTGCCTACGAATAGGTACAAATATCGAATAAGTAATAAAACAGGATTGTGCGAGTGTTTATAAATTTGTTTATTAAACTAACCAGAACTAACCTGACCGCCTCCGAATAGGTACAAATATCGAATAAGTAATAAAACAGGATTGTGCGAGTGTTTATAAATTTGTTTATTAAACTAACCAGAACTAATCTGACTGCCTACGAATAGGTACAAATATCGAATAAGTAATAAAACAGGATTGTGCGAGTGTTTATAAATTTGTTTATTAAACTAACCAGAACTAATCTGACTGCCTACGAATAGGTACAAATATCGAATAAGTAATAAAACAGGATTGTGCGAGTGTTTATAAATTTGTTTATTAAACTAACCAGAACTAACCTGACCGCCTCCGAATAGGTACAAATATTGAATAAGTAATAAAACAGGATTGTGTGAGTGTTTATAAATTTGTTTATTAAACTAACCAGAACTAATCTGACTGCCTACGAATAGGTACAAATATCGAATAAGTAATAAAACAGGATTGTGTGAGTGTTTATAAATTTGTTTAATAAACTAACCAGAACTAATCTGACTGCCTACGAATAGGCACAAATATCGAATACGTTTCTTAATAACATTTGACTTTCTTCTACACACGTTTACGCATGTATTTTGTACATAGTTTGACCAGTAATTTAAGGGTAGGTAAAGGGCTGAAGAGCACTTAAAGTCAGTTCACAAAAAGAAGGGTTGGTTCGCAGTTCTGACACGCATTAAAAATTGTCAGATAAAGATGAAAGGTTAATCATATGCAATAACTGATTTACGAAGATAAAGTAGAAAACCGGAGTGCCAAGAACAAAATTTAGTTGGAAGACTATAGGAAGGAAGTTTTTAAAGAAGCGCATCATGTTAGACAACTCTGAGCACAGAGATACTTTTTAAGAACACAGTCAATATAATATTGATACTGAGCCATTGATAAAATATCGGGACTATTTTTTTTACTGTAGTAGTTAAAAAATGTCGTAAAATAACAAATTTAATTTACTTTATTACATGATGCACAAATGTTAAATCAGTTAATATTTACACATTTTATGCTGGCGTCGGCGTCGACTTCAACCTAATAAATTGCAAATTAACTAAAGTAAACAACAAACTCCATAAATTTTTATGGGGAAATAATCAACATAAGATTAATATTTACCGCTTATAACCTATAACATAGAATTACCAATTTGAAACCATTAATATTGGGGTAATTTTCTTGTTTTATTAGACGTCGGCTACGATAACAAACTGCGAGTATCAAATCTCTGTATAGTCGTTGAAATCAAATAAGAAAAAGCATAAAAGTTATCGAGTCCACGTTGACTCCAAAATTTTATTAGGCCTCTTGTCGGCGCCTTTTTGCGATGATAATAGGACAAATCGGCGCGGTATGATAAAGGGTTTTTTTTATGTAAAAACTAGTGGCGGTATTTTTTTATGGTTTTATGATTTCTCTTATTTAATTCCAACGACTTTACTGCTAGTTTGAAACTAGTTTGTATACATTAGAAATGCTCCGCGGATAATATTTATTCATTTCAAGCGGCAGCGACAAGGCCTTTTTGCTCACGTTCATATATTACAACCGCCTGATTTAAAAATAATAATTCTTTTATGCTACCATAAAGATCAAAAAGTAGCGTTTTCACACTCATTGCTCTCCGAGGACCGCTGACGCTTGGTATTGTAGCCGTGGCCCAATAAAACCTTTTATTTACAGACAAACTATGCACAAAAATATATAATGATGATTAATTTGCCTTATAATAACCAAAAAAAAAAGAAAATGCGAAATTCAAATAGAGTTAAAATAAGATCTAGGTTTTAATAAATCATGTGAATCATGGGCGTACGTAAAACAGGTTTAATGGATATAATTACCAAAGTTTACGAAATGTAAATATATTTATATTCCGTAAACTTTGTCATTACTGAGAAGTTTTAGTAGTATGTCCTTTTTATTTATTAACACTTACCAAGGTAACATTCAAAACACATTTTTCTATTTACTTTCCACAATAGACACTTTTTTAAACATCTTCCTTCTTGGAGTACCTGTAGTACACTAAACTGTGTTTCGACTGCAAAGTTTGGGGATGTAACAAATAACAAAGCTTAGCAAACTACCTGAAACCTCCCCAATAAAATTTACAAGCACTTTGCAAAGGATTTGCAATCCCTTTTTCAAATATGCATGGTCATATTTTTAACAGGTCTTATTATAATATTTTAACAATTCCAAAGAAAAGGACTTAACGGTATTTTTCATAATAAAGTGGCTCTGCACAGTGGCGTAAGAACGGTAAGGTTACTTTGTCGGGCACCCAGTGAAGTCGGTGGTGGTTATATGGTTTTATGTTATGCGAAAAATGGAATATTAGATACACCACTGGCTCTCCAACATGCTTAAATAAAACCAATGTTAAAACTGACCATGTAAAAATAAATACTTCTTCTTGACGAAATGGTGAATGGTGTTTATAAGATTTATTTCGGAGACCCATAGGCGCTCATTAAAGGTATGTGTTCACTTAGCGAACGTATACGGCCAAATGGGCAAGAAACGTATGCGTACGGTTAGTCCTGTTAGACATAAGGCATACGAACGCCCTACACCTGATGCATTGAAAAGTAATGTAACCTTTAACATGCGGCGCGGCGCGTACGCGTTAGGTTAAAGTACCTTCAATGCAAAACCTGTCCTCATGCTTTCGACCATGAAATTATTTACGTATACACTACCCGAACGCATACGTTTGTTGCTGTTCGGCCGTACACGTTCGCTAACTGAATACACACCTTTATAATACTTTTTTATGTGCTTATACCTATTTATTTTGATTATAATAATAATGATGCAAAAAGTGGCAATATGAAAATCCTCCAAACTTTTTTTTAAAGTACTTTTGAAAATTTACGCTTAAGTGTAGATACATAAAGGTCTGTGTACACTTAGCGACCGTATACGTTCGAGTAATGTAGACGTTTATAATTTTATGGATGAACGTATGCGAAAAGGTTAATTTGCTTGTCGGTACTTCTTATAAAAATTCGCTGCACACACTGTTTTCGGACGTGTACGTATAAACATACATGCGGTAAAGAAAGCAGGCAGCAAATAACTGTCAGACCTGAGGCAAAGGATATTGCACGCATATTATGTTCGCTAAATGTGGATGTTAGTTCGAATGCTGAACATAACGCAGGGGCGTATTAATCGTTAAAGGCGCCCTAGGCTGTAATTGCTGAGGCGCCTATTTTAGGACGAAGGAAAACAAACATTTTAAAGAAGGGCGCCTTACTTGAAATTAAAATTGAAGAACAAAAAAAAAGGTCATTCACTGCGTGGCGCCTATTTCTTCCAGAGCGCCTCTATTCCCAAATCAAATTTAAAACCAAAAAACCCACCGGGTAGTAGTTTCTTGATGTACACCTACATTAATCATTGTATTATTTACTCTTACATATTGAACCCAATAAGCTAAAAATAAAGAAATTGAATTTGTTAAAAATAATAATATATTTTAACATCGCCATAAAAACTAGTGTAACTTTTTAATTATTGATTTCTAATTTTTAGTTAGCTAAACATTTATTATCGTTTATTCACTTTTCGCGAGTAATGTATTTTGTTGGATATTTAATTTGTTTTTTTTTAAATAAAAAGTTTGAAACCTATTTATTTTTAAACGAATTCGTCATTCGCAAAGTTTGTATCTATTTTTAACATCAATTTATGGCGTCCTTGATTTTTTAACACATTAACCCAGCTCCCAATGTATGTGTCAATGTATTTATGTTGCCATTAAAAATGTATGCTGTATGATTTGCACAAAAATATGTACGAGTTATTTAATAAACATAAGTATTTAATCATAACTATTACTATTTAATGACTTTTCACCCAATCAATAATATATCCATTAAATTTTATTTTATTTTTTTAGTAACCAGGTTTCCATTGAAGGATATTTTAATAGTTCAAAACTTTCCACGAATCGATTATATTTAGCTCGTATTTTACAGTTTACAATACTTTCATGTGTAACACACATTTATTCAGTTTAATTGCTGAAAGATTTTATGTTCATTAGTATGCTATACGTCGTGCCAGCTACATACTTTCCATTTGAACACTAGAAGATAGGGATTAGACAAAGAATGCCTGCATGTAATTTCAGATTTCGGATAAGATAACACATTGGATTCGCTTTATTGTTGCTCTAGATTATCTTCTTTCCAAGTATGGTCAAAATTCCGCGTTGGACAGTTTGAAGGGGTGCGAGCCCTACCGGGTGGCATATTCAGTAACAGCAGACGCGATAGACTTCCAGCGGCTTTTCGGCACTTTCCGAATTTTCTTCGCGGTGGTTTTAAGTAATGCTGGCAACCGAAACCGGTTTTCTGTTAACCACGGTTTTGGCTAAAACCGGTATTCAAATACCGGTTTTAAAAAACCGGTTTTCAAATACCGGTTAACCGGTTACTGAAAAACCGGTTTTCGATTACCGGTTTTTCGGATACCGATTTTTTTAGATAATCAAACCAAAATCGAAAACCCGTTTTTCGAATATCAATTAATCGGTTTTTGTTTGATTGCGCTTTATTTCTAAAAAAATAAAGGAATACCTTTCATTTTGTAAAATTGGATATTGGTTAACAGATTATACAGGGTGGTCCATTTAACCTTTTGCTAAAAAAGGTACTCTTGTTTGACATGGATAAAACGAGCCGTTTTCGAGTAAAAAATTATTTTAACAATAAGAGTTTATTTTTGTTTAATAATACAATATTTTATTTTCGATGTAATTTGTAATTTTTGATTCAGTATTGAAGTCCTCTCGTAGCAGGTCAGGAATTTGTGAACTCTTATTGTTAAAATAATTTTTTATTTGAAAACGGCTCATTTTATCGATGTCAAACAAGAGTACCTTTTTTGGCAAAAGGTTTAAACTACCTAAAAACATATTTTTTGTGTCTTCACCATACAGGGTGTAAAAAATATTATCAATAATGTGCGAAAACTAGTCCGTCCCTGGCAAACTAAAGAAGCGACATAAGTTTCAAGGGCACTATTTTAAGAGGTCTTTACTAGTATGCATCGTACTAAAATATTATCAAATTATACAGAGCGCTTTAAAAGTTATTCACGAAAAATCGATTTCTAGCTGCCCCCTTTAGGGGATCATATCTCCGCAGGGGGGCTTAAACGGAAAAATTTTATAGGAACTTGTCGTGTTATTTTCATCCGTTCCATACGTGTACGAGAAATTTCCCACATTTTCCCGGACACCTTGTATAGTAAAATGATTTCTGATTTAAAGAAACAAAATAATATTATTTGCTGGGTTTTTTTTAACTCATAAAATGTTTTATCATTTAATCATTACAATTTTAAAGTATTTATGTCTTTTTTTACTTTTTCAGGTTGCAAATATGATTCTATTGAAATATATTTTAAGAATCGGAAAATTTTCCATTAGTCGATAAAAGCGGATCGTATAAAAACGGTTTACAAGGTTGTTTTGGCAATTTTGATAATTATTTTAACAATTTGCTGGGTAAAAATTAATAGTATAGGTATATTTGCTTAGCAGTATCAGATAGTATTATCAACAAAAAGAAGAAGCTTAAGCTAATAAAATATAACATTGTCCTTGTCAATATTTTGTTGTGAACAAGAAATTATGTTATATTCCCTTTTTTAATAAAAAGATGGATTATTTTATTGATAGAAATTTGGATTGTGGTATTTGTATATTTGTATTATACTGAATTATTTAACAGTACTTATTATACAATAAATTCAGTAAGTTTACATTCTCGTGAAATATTATTTGCAATAATAAAGTAAATATTTACATACATAGGACATTAATAACTTTAAAAATACGATTCGTTCAAAGAAATTTATGAAATATTTTAAAAATCATTACAGATACATATAGCTTTATGATGTTATACACAAGCACTAAAATTTCATTTAAGTTATAAAAATAATATAAAAAATATGCATTTTTATTTGAAATACTCAGGAAAACTGTGTGTTTCACAACTTTAGGAGCTAATTCTACAATAAAATATACGAAAAAAACTTTGTATGAACATATATCCTAAACGTCTTAGTTTTAAAACTACAGGGTGTTTTTTTAATATTGTTTTTGTATAATAGCTTTTATACCAATTTAAATATTTTAAAGAACGCCTTCTATGCGTCAAAAGACATTTTTGGCATACAAAAAAATAATAAAAAATGGTACGCCACTGCATTTTTCTGAAATAAAAATATTAATTAAAACTAAATAATTAAAGACAATTACTCGGCATGGCCATTTCTTATCGATAATATCAAATTCTAAAATAAAAAATCACCTTTGTTATTTATTCTTTAACTAGATAGGGATTTGACCATGCCAAGAAATGGTTTTTGATTTATTTACGGGAATACTGTGCATCAAGTAAAAAACAAATCAAAAGATCAAATTTGTGTGAAACTAAATGGAAATTTTAAAAAGTATTTTTATTTTAGAAAAATGAAGTGGCGTACCATTTTATTTTCTTAAAAATATTTACCTTAAATGAACAACACTGGTTAAAAAATTTCTTGTGCTAAAAATTTCCCTTGGTGCATGGGAACCGGCTTCCAATTTTTTCAAAAATATTTAAATTGGTATAAAAGTAAAACATTTTTTTTTTTTAATTTTTAACACCCTGTAGTTCCAAAACTAAGGCGTTTAGCACATAGGTGCATATTAAGTTTTTTTCATATTTTTTATTGTAGAATTAGCTTTTAAAGTTTCTCGGATAAGCTGTGAAACATCCTGTATTTATTATTTGAAGTTCAATAGTTTTTCTTAATATAAATATGTACTTTAAATCTGGTAATTATTTAGTATACGGTTTTCTGCTATTTTAACGATTTTTTAAAATATTTTGACGTACATGTTATCTATTAGTTGTCCTTAATAATAATATGAAGTCGCAGTTATGATTTTTTTTTATATTTTTTAATATAAAAAATATTTTTTTTGGCATTTGTCCACTTTTATTATGGACAATCGGCAACGTTGTATAAATTTTTATTTATAAAAGAAGGATTATAAAGGTTGGTCGGGTAGGTTCTTGTTAGTCAACGTTTCTTTTAATCCTTTAATTTCACCAGAGACACTATGAATCCAGTTTGTGTGAATTCTTTCTTTTATTCACTCATAAATAGAATCAGACCCTTCTGATGTTGCCAAATGCTTTCCATATTTAGCATGGTATAACTGATGTTTTTAGTCGTTTTTCTTTCCACTTTTAGGTTATGAATTAACAATTTTATATTTATCATATTTTTTATCTTTATTTTCAAAAATATTTGGAAAAAATGTAATTTTTACTTAATTTTACATGTGATGTTCAGTTTCAATAACTCGTTTTACCAATTTTACCCCACCCAGCACCGCTTTTCACTCTCCGGTCCCTTAAATTTGTTTACTGATATTTTTTTAAAACGGAATATTTTGGATGTGCGCCACTTGCGCTACTACTTATTTAGACGAGTGTCTAAAATATGTAAATATCAATAATTTTTAAAAAATCCTAAAAATAGCAGAAAACCGTATTCTAAATAATTACCTTAAATCTTTATAATAAACCTGAATATTCTTGCATACACTTTTTTTTTACTAGAAATCTGGGCTATTCTTTTCTTGTTGGATGACAACGTTCTTTGAAATAATAATTAACCTAACAGACCTACTTATTTATTGGCATATTTAACTAACCCATTTTAAACTGTCTATACATTTACATAGTACCTATTTTTAAAATATGAATTGTTTGTACATTTTTTCGACAAACCAAATATTAATATTAAAATATATTTTAACAGTCCAGGAATTTTCCACTAATCGATAAAATCCCTTTGGTGGATGTATCAAGGGTTAGACCAGAAATTATACAACTTTTTATAACTTAAATAATTTTAATTTTAACAAAGTAGATCTAAGCAAATAAAGCAAATCTTTGTGCTAGAAAGATAACATTGTTATTAGTGGATGGAGCAAAACATTGTCCTTATCAAAAATTTGCTGATTAAAAAAAAGATTAAATGCAATTTCTTCAGTTTTTGAGAAAATACACTTTCAAGTACAACATTACTTAAAAGCCAAGGACAAAAAGCAATATTACATTATGATACTTGCTTTAAATAAATTTCGTTTTTACTATGCAATAAATAAAATTGACCTACTACTCGAAGTACCCTCTTTTTGAGTGAGGTAGGTCAGATATATAGTTGAATATATTTAATGAAAATATCCAAGGATAATATTTTTTAATAAAACCCTAAATATATCTGGTAAAATCGAATATTTAAGGGCCAATTATTCCATAAATGACTTACCCTTAAAGTCGTTTACTGATGGCACTCGGGGATATTTCCTCCATAGACCCATTGCCGAAAATGTTTTTAGTTTTAGACGTGTTTAATGTTAAAAAAATTGCCCACTTAACAGTAATTTGCTGAAAAAGTTACTATTAATTGTATAAACTTAATCGTCATTCGTCAAGGAATTTCTCGAGCGGCTTATTGAACTAAACAAACCGCTGGCTGGTAAGGATCGGATAATGATTGCGCGAGTTGATTTACCTGTGAACCATGTG
The DNA here is from genome assembly GCA_014170235.1 of Listronotus bonariensis. Classification (NCBI taxonomy): domain Eukaryota; kingdom Metazoa; phylum Arthropoda; class Insecta; order Coleoptera; family Curculionidae; genus Listronotus; species Listronotus bonariensis. The sequence goes on along the minus strand of JACEGR010001550.1, from coordinate 2,253 downwards.
CGAAGCAGAGCCGGAATAAAAGAATAATCGGCCAAGCCTTATCTACCTTTAAACTAACCTCCTAACAATGCTATACTGTATTAGATCCGGCGGGTGTATTTTCGACCAGAATCCCCTCGTCTACTTGCCCATGAAAAAGATCAGATAAGGAAAAGTACATTTTCGACCAAGGATGTACGGGCCCGGTTTGCGTCAGAACTGCGGACCAAACCTTTCGTCTTTACCTGACCATTTAATCAAGGTCAGAATTGCGGACAAAATAGGTCTTTGTAAATCGTCTTTACGGGCCCTTCACCCGCTTACCTACCCTTGAATTACTGGCCGAACTGCGTAAAAATGCCCGTGTAATCAAGTTGCTTTAGGTGCGCAGATAACACAGATTAAAATTGTTACATTCCTATACTGACTAGTCGAGTTGCTAGAGGAGGGATAATTGAGTTCCTAGACGAAATCTCATTTGGTGTATTCCTTTTACGCTCTAGACTCTCCCGAAACCGTTCTCGAACTGTCAAGAGTGTCAAAACTGTCAAAAACACTAAAGACTACAATTAAAAGGAACACTTTTGGTGTCGTTCCGGGCGGTTCTAGTTCCTAAAAGGAATACACCAATTACAGACAGGTATAAGTGTTTTGTTACTTGTTATCGTTGTACTCGAATATTCTCTACCGAAGACAGAATATAAGTGAGGGCTCATGGTTAGTTCTTGTTAGTTAGATCTTTTTTTTAATTCCCTAATTAAACATGAGACACACTTTATAATTTCACTTAAAAATTGTTTCAATTCTTTCTTTCGATCATTCATAGATAGAATCAGATCGTGCAGAAATTTAACCTGGTCGGACCGTGCAGAAGTCATTCCCTTATCAAAATAATCGGGTTTTAAAGCACGGATCTATACTCTATTAGAGCGTAGTCGCCCTCTTTTCACCTTTCTATGTTGCGTACAAACTGTTCTTGCACAATTATGTGGGATTACCGGCTTAACGAGTCTTCCGAAGCACAATATGGGAAGGTTTACTAGGCATAATACATCACAGTGGTTTGCCATTGCTGGCTACCACACCACGTCCAACACAAACCACACTTATAATAGCTCTTTAAATATCTATTAAATTGTGATGTAATTATACAGAGAGATTTATTTTAAAAAATTCCGGTTTACTAATAAATTTTTAAAGATGCCCACAACTCAATTTTATCTCAACGTTTGACGCTAAATAACTTTAAAACGAGTGACTTAATCGAAAATTAGTAAGAGAACTTTTTGTGGAGCGTTAAATTTTCCATCAAAATATGCGACGAGTAGATTTCTCTTTTTATTTTTGTCTGAGAATAAAAATAAATGGAAAAAGTCCAGAAATCCCATGTTATTTAAATGGGAATAGCAATATGATTTCGGCACGGTTAAAATCAGAAATTAAGAGCATTTTTACATTGGATACTTTTTTTAGGATATAAACCAACAGTTCAGGGGTAAAAAATAGTAAAAAAATAATTTAAAAAATAACGGACACCCTAATACTGCATAAGCAATAGGTTTTGGTATATCGGCGAATAATGTAATAACATAATAAGCACTATAAGTCACAAATGTTTACATGACGGTATTTAGTTAAATTGTCTTGTTTCCTCACATTGCCAATGTGTTATATTATTAAGCTGAACCGGCATGAAGACTTTTATGAAATATATTAAGAAAATATTTATAATAATTACAATGATATTTTGTTTTCCTACTACGGTCCTGTATTCTCCAGATCACTCAACTACAGAGTGATCGCGACAGAGAATACTCCAGAAATTTATCGTTACGGGATTCTAAACTTAGTTCATATTGATTTCCTGCCACAACTTAAAAAATATTTTGCAGAGTAGCCAGATGTATGGATTACACAATTTCAAGTTGAAACTAAATAAAATAAAAAATACTTCAATCATACATTTACTCTTTCCAAAGTTAAAATGGCAAAAATTAAATAAAAGAAATGTCTATACCAGTTTTGGTAGTTTTTTTTATAAATTATTTTGTATTAAACTTGGCTAAAAACATTTTGGTTCATTTTAAAATGGTGTATTTTGTTTAGAAAAATAAATCTGTTACTTAAAACCGGATGATCACTTCATCATTGCGACTCGCTAAATTTAAATTTGGTCTCGGATTTTTTGTACTTTTCCGCGTGCTAAAAGAAGTGCGGAAAAGTGACACCTTTAGAATTAAAATAGATGCGAAAAAGTAAACTTTTTCGCACGCG